>VZTU01015804.1:204-100413 GCA_013400835.1 Zapornia atra
ACTAAAACAAAGGGAGTAACTTTAGGTAGCAACAAAATTTAGAACACAACTTTTATATTTCTGACAACGAGGAAATTGCTCCTGTTTCTGGAAATGTTTTAATGCTTTGTCTGTTAGTCACATGCATGCACCTTTAACTATCCATTACTTGTACCTGCATTATTACAGTCATATAGACAGGAACATTTTTATGCCTATTTTGTGTTAATAAACACAACAGCTAATTTATTCTTAGTGCACTTAATTAAAGGAAACTTCTCTATATGGAAATATTTACTAAATTAAATGCTGGTAACACTGTGCTTGTTTATGAACGCTTTTAATTAAAATATTTAAATTACTTGTAGGTGGGGAAAGATGTATTAAAAATGTCGCACCAAAACTGTACCTGTCATAGATCATTGGGTTCTATCTTTACTTTACTGACCTCAAAATAGCAGGTTCAATTTGTGCAGAGGATGCCCCTTCCTTAGAATGAAAAAAACCCAAAAACACACATGAAGGAAAAAGAATCTTCACTCATGTTGCTTACACACACCAAAGCTCCTACAATGGAGGCAATAGAAATGTTCATTTTAAACATTATACAAACAAAGATGGGAACAACAAGCCTAGAAAAAAAAAAAAATCAGCAAAGGCCCTGATCCTGCAAGTAATGTCAAATGAATGCTTTGATAATTACAACTAATCCCAAGAACTCTAGTGGGAACTACTTAACATATGTAAATGTCAATATGTCTGGTACATCAGTGCATCAGTGCATGCAGATGCATAACATGCATCAGTGCATACAGAGCATAACAGTAAGAAGCTACTGCAAATACTTAATGGTTGGAGTTTCTGTAAATTAGGAGGTGAAAACTTGATTCTCTAGGATATGACATCTGAAAAGAACCGCTCTTTAAACTGGCTCAAATTTTTTCAGTATTGGTGGCCACGAAAGCCCAGGATATCAGACTTGCACCATCAGAAAAAAAAATAATCTAAGATTTATTATTTAGGTCTGGGAAATAAAGAAATTACTGGAAATGCCTTTTTTTTTCAGCCATGCTGTACAAAGCAGCCAGAGATCAACACTGTTTCTTTGCTGTAGACTCTCTTCTATCGACAAAAGTCTCCCTTCTTTTACTAAAGACAAGCTAATCTTTTAACACTTAAAAGTTGGTAGGTTCTCATAAGACAGCATGGAATGACATGCTTATTTCTGAGAAAAAAACCAACCCAACAACCCAGTAATTTTAGAACTCATTTGCTAACTTAGAATTAAAATGACAAAACTAGAGAAATGTTCATTGTTCAACAGGCTACCTTGAACTTAGTCTATGTGTTTTCTATGTAATCAGCTATAGATGCAGGACCAAACTGAAGTTAGGTGAGCAGGAGAGGTCTTTTTGCAGACTGTATGTTTATTATCAGGTTTTTGTTTTTGCATTAACTACTTGTGTTGTTCCAAGTACAGACCTGTCCTCACACACACACAAATTCCATAAATTTTCCTAAAGTCATTCAAGATTTGCAGGAAGCCTGCCTTTTCAAGCCAGAGAAAGCTTAACAGGCAAGAAGTTAAGATCTAAGGTCTATATTTTCTGGATTTTCAAACTATGTGCACTGTATTTTCCTCATTTTTAATCTTTTGCTCTACTTCATGGATATCTAAATCTGGTGCACAAATGTGACATACTATCTGTGTTAGTTACCTTCATCATCCTTGAAGGAGAGAATTAAAAAAACCCCACAGAAGTATGTACTGAAGTTTCATATCTATTTCAATAAACCAGCGTGAAAACAGTTTGCTGGTATCTGAGATAAGGATTCTACCTCTGATACTGCATTTCTGCTATTTCTTCCTCCACCTCACAATTAAAAAAAACCCCAAAAATAGTTTAATTGACTATAAAATTGACTATAATATTGTGGCATTTTATGGTATAACTCTCTTTCTTAGACAGAAGTTACACTCTGGAGGTGATCATGTAATGTCACAATATTCCTAGTAAAACCAAAGGCCACTCACTTAAGAGCTTGAAGCATCTGGCTGTAGATGAAATGCTTTCATGCAGAGTTTTCCCAAGGGCTCTCTGGGCCACAGACTGTAGCCGGGGGGAGCTTCTCCTTGGGAAACAGAAATACAGGCAGCTTTCTGCTTTCCTGGGAACATTCACCATGTCCCTGGTTTTACTGGAGATAAGCCTACGAAACTTAACAGAGATTGAAAAATTATTCACTACAGTGAGTTCAATTACACGCAAATGTCTATGTGGAAATACAGCAACATCTTTTGATTTCCCAGTCAAGATGCATTTCAAACAAGAGATGAACTTTATTTGTCCTTCCTATGCCTGGGCCTGATCTTGAAAAAAAATCCTGAAAAATAAAGTTAGTGTAACAACATTGACTTTTAAAGCTGCTTTTAGGAAGAGTCTATCTTTACTGAGATGAAAACAGGGCATGGTATAGCACTGATGGAAAATGGTCAACCAGATGGGGAATGAGTTTATATACGTGAGTGACAACTATTCCAGTTTCCAACATAGTCTAACTGCTTACCTCCAATGGGGGTAAGAAAACCAAGGGATTCACCTGTTTCTTCCACCGATCTCATCTCTTCAGGTCATCTCAAGACCTTTACTAGTTTCCTTCAGAGACTGAAATTGTAGTCAGGGAAAGGGACAGACATTCTCTGGCACCCAGAGTACTGCCCAGTTTCTTGGAGAAGGCACCACATACCTCAGCATGACCCAGGTACTGCAATTATGCAGCCAAAACACAGTGGGCTTCACCAGCTTCAACTCACAGAGCTGATTTTCAGTTGCTTTCTGGCTGTACACCCTGCAGTTCCTCTGTCTTGAGAGGTATGCTACACCAATGAGTTTCTAAGACTAACCATGATCATTACTGAGATTTTCAGCTTTTCTTCTAGATCACACAGATCAGGTATTTGGAGATTCAAGGTTTAATTACCATTTGCGACTATTTTTGTATCTACAGAACATGGGAGTAAGAAGGAACTTCAAAACTAGACTAAAACCTTTGCTACTGCTTCCAAACATACTAGGTTGCCTCAAAAAAGCTTATCTATGCATACAGACCTTGTCTAAGCTTAAGATAGAGTTTCATTCCCTCATGCTTTGTCCTGCATTTCATTATATATTTACTTTTCTCTCAGCTCCTGAGCAGTATGCAGCCATTATTTGCTTTGGTATGATACCTTTCTTATTGCATGTATTGCCTTTTTATTAAGGTAATCTGAAACAGCCACGTGCAAAGTAACAGGGGAAATCTCTCTCCTCTGTTGTATGCCTCATCCTGCAGCCACAACTGTGTTCAGATTATTCAAACTGACTTCTGTTATTACAGAAATGTTCACGTTCAGTGAAATTCAGTATTTTTTCTTAAAACAGGCAGGTTATTAAAAGGCAATGTTTTAACTGCAATATTTGCTTTCATATATAAATACTAAAAGGAAGGGGGAAAAAATAAATAAGAGATCGCTAAATTAGATTTTTTTGTATTTAGCCAAAGTAAAACACAGTAGAGCACCAAAGGGAAAGCTAATGTAAAACCTACTGAACAGCTTCCCTAATAGCACTGTTTGATGAGCTCCTTTAGAAATAAAAAACATTCTGGAAAAACATTATCGGTGCCCCACATCCAAAAAAAACCCAAACCCAAACAAACCCAAACCTCACCAAAAAAACCCAACCCAAAACCAGAAGAAGAGAAGTTGTTTTTCTGTCTCCATAGCCACAATACAGATCACCCATTTACGCAGTAAGGTGCGAGGGCCACACAGGGAAGGAAGTCTTCAGCTACTGAAGATCATTAGCAGCAGTGAGGGAGGCCGCCGTCAGTCGCTTTGGACTAGTTTCTCTGGATACTCATACAAAGGATGGAAAATTATCGGCACCACTGGGCCTCTGCCCAGGTCATCCTACAGCTGAACACACGAAACATTATGCCATGAGAATGAATGCCCTGGAAGAAGCTGAGGGGTGGTTTGAGCCCCTGCGTACATTAATCACCCTGAATGTGGTCGCATGCTGGGATTCACAGCCAAGGCAGCCAGCAAGGTTGACTCCTCTGAGAAGGGGAGGCGTCAGAATAATATTGGAAGCATCGAATGTCCTCCCTTCCCCTGGTATGGAAAGCTCATCTAGGAGGTGTCAGGATAAAACATGAGAGCTGCAGTTGTACTTACAGACATGAAGGAGTGATTCACTGTTTCATGGCACAAGTGGAGGAGGAGGCTGCAATAAAAACTTTTACAAGGTGAGATCTAAACCCTGAACGCAGCGCAGGATTACAAAGCCTTTTTTGTCTTTTCTCAGGTTTTTTTTTTCCTCCCCCTGAGAGAGCTGAGTGTGTTGTAATTAAACTGTAAATTTCTTGAAACGAAAGCAAAAACGATTATGTTCCTGACACACCTGCTTAATGAAAGTTACCCACACACTCACATGCATTTTTGTTGACCCGTACTCTTTAAGAAGGAATCCAAAAAGACCTAAACAGGAAAAGCATGCTGCAAACTGCTGCCCAGGAATGGCCAACCTTCCTTTTTAAGGAAGATAACAAAAAACAAACAAACAAACAAAAAGGAATAAAAAAAATGGAATAAAATGAATGTAGAAGCACCTCTTTCATGTCTCCTGGGGAAAAATGCCAACAACCAAACCAAACCCTTGGTAAATATACATCTCAGAGAAAGAAATTATTTAGATTTTATAAATATTAATTTATAACTGTGCTGATATATTAACTCTTTACAAATATATGTTAATTAGCATTTCTCATCTGATTAATTTTTTAGAAAGTACCAATAAGGGAAGACCTCTGGTAGGATTTCTCCAAATATAATGGGTCAAAACAGAAATACATCTGCCTGGCAAGATCTGATGAGCCAGTAACAACACCTGATTATTTCACATACACATTCTATTCATTCAGGAATTAAGTCGCTTAATGACAACTAAAAATCAGAGGAAATCATCACAAAATGAAAAACTACACAATTTGAATTTTCACAGAAAGACAGGAGAACCAGAGAAGGAAAAAAAGGTCTTCTGTCCTGAACAGATTCAGGATTATTTCTTATTTCTGCTGCGCGAGCAATTCTATACATTTCTGTCTCACCCAAATCTAATAGAAATCTAACAAGAATACGGATTTAACTCCTTGACACCCACTTAAAAAAAAGAAGCTAAAGTGTGCCTAAATTCCACTTTGAATGCTCTAGTATAAACAGAAATGTTTTATTGATGAGAGAATGCTGCTTTTAAGGTCACATAGGACTGGTGAGAGGACTCATATAATTCTGTACTTCACCAAGCTGCAGAATAGCTTAGAGTGCTCTACAGTGTTTTATGTTTAAAAAAAGAAAAACACCTCAAATTCAGCATTTATTGCTGCATGCCATCTTCTCCAAGATAGGCACTGTAGCTTGGCTTCAGTGCCATGTCACTCAAAGAAATACTGTCTTCTTTGACACAAGATGCTCCTACACCTGTGTTCCCTGCTCAGACATTCTTCCAAGATCTTGGCTACAAACAACAAAGTCAATTTTTTCCCAGCAATCTCACAGAAGTTTAGAAAAATAAAACTCCGCATGTAAAGAGTTAAAACAAAGTCAGGCCCTGAAAAATTCAAAGGCGTTGAACACCTCACTGTAGAAGTTGGGAAAGATCACTTATAGGCTTGCCTTGTTCCTATGTGCTTTTCACAAGGTTTCTTTATTGGCCATTGACAGTAACAGCATGTTTAGTAAGACAAAGTTCTGATTTGAGCCAGCATGGCAGTTACTATGAATAGTTAATACCCTGTTGAAAGTTCAGTATTTTCATACTAGTTACTCTCAAGATTTCCTTGTAATCCACTGTGATGGCACGTTTCTCTAATCCTTCTCACTCCATCTGTAGACCAGCTGGAGTCTTAACCTGATATATCCTCTGGTCTGATGTTTCTTTAGCATATATATAAACTGACTCTCACACAAAACTTTTGCTTTAGTTCACCTCTCTGTATTTTCCCTCTGGGTAGGAAAGCATTGGCATTTCATGTCTGTCACTCTGCTGGTCTTTGTTCAAGCAGGTTTCCAGGAGAATGCTCTGGAAGCCAAATGACTTAGACTGCAGCGAGTCTTGTTCCTACCTCCCAATATAAAACAGACTCACTCTCTCTGACTCTTCATGTTTCCTTCCTGTTTCCACTTAATGTTTATAGCAAGAACATTCCAACCTTTTCAAGCTGTCACTTCTTGTGGTGCCAAGACCGAGAAAAGAGTGGGGCAAAGCAAAAAAGCCTGGTTGAAGAGCAAAGACTTAAGTGTCCCAGCTGAACTTCCCTAGAAAGAGAATGCTGCTCTGGGTGATTCAGGACACCTGCTGTCCTCAAATCCAAAACCTTTTCCTAGTGATTGTAAGGACCCCGACTCAGCTGACAGAGTCTTCATCCCACATCTAAACAGGAATTAAGCACCCTGCAACAACAAAGAGGGGCAGAGCGCAAGAAAGAGTCTGAGACAAATTGAAATTTCAACAAAATGGAGACTATCCAGACAGAGAGATTTCTGGATTGATATCCTGACAGAAGGGAACAAGCAATTCTAAAATTACTTAATTTTTTTTTTTTAAAGAGGAGGATGAAGACATAGACATACTGAAACATTTTCAGACTTCAGAGTCTCTCTTTCGGTGTGATTGTGATTTTCTGGCTTTCTGGATTTTGTCCCTGAAGACCTTTAAAGGCTGGAGTACTGTCCTCAAATATATGTCTGAGCTTGAAATAACACAGTGTTTCAGAAGAGGGCCTTGGTCTCAAGAAATTTGCAGCTGGAGTTTGGCAGCCATCAGACCATAACATATACTACATCTGTTGAGTAAAGTTTTCAAATTAATAGATGTAAAAATGGTAGTGTGGAAAAAAGCAAACCTAACGCAACACTGATCATCTGGCCCCTGCATGATGACAGTATTATGTATTTTAAGTTTACGAGCCATACAAATACTATTACATATTTTAAAGCATGCTAAAAAATAAAACTAATTACACTATGATGGTGACAGTTTATTGTTTGCAGGTGCACAGCACTGGAGGGTCTAGCTCTCTGGATTAACAAGTGACAGCACTGACAGATACAGACAGCTATCAGTCATCTTGCCTAAACTAGGTAAGTGCCCCAGACATGACACAACAAACATGATGCAACAACTACAACTGAAAAACACAGGTGTAGACTGGAGACTTGGATGCACAATAATCCAAAGTTATAGGAAAGTTCTTAAAGAAATTTTTTTTTCTTTTTTCCATCCTCAAAAGGATTTAGCCACAGGAAATGCACGTTCTCTGCCTGGTGTTGTCCAGATTCCTACTTAAATTATCAGATTACACTCAGAAATTAGCAGGCAAGAGACATGTACAGGCTGTACAGTCACGGCCTAGAGAGGTGTGATTGTTCTACAGCTGATAGAAGAACTTCCACGATGTATGAAGACCAGGGGTTCTCCATGTGAGGTCCACACTTGCAACAATTTGTCCTGCGAGCATCAGAATTAATGATATCTGTCTTCTCACAGATGTATAGTTCTTAACATTCTTTCCCATCTCAGTGGCTCCCTCACACCTTCAACAGCTCCTGCTCTTCTTACATCCTGTATAGCACCTCCCCAGCCAAAGGACACCCTCTGCTAGAGCCAGGCCAGAGCATATGTGTGTGTGAGCTGTCTGACCAGCCAACTCCTGTTAAACAGAATGGCAAAATTGTACTTACCATTCCCTCAGCGGGGCATTAAGTTCAGTTCCTCTCCCTTCCACAGCCACTGATTTTCAGACTTAAAGAAAATTAATTACCTGCGAGACTCTCATTTGAAATTGTCTAGCAGGCTCAAAAGCCCCCAGGGAAGAGGAAGGCACAGAAAAACAGTGTGATTGCCTAAGCCTTGTTTCCTTAGGAAACCAGCCTAAACACACATTTAAATGAGAAACACCGACTGTAGGCTTCCTCTGGTCTGGTCCCTTAATCAGCAAGCATTAATACTTGCGTGGAAACAGAGAGGAGTATAAAGAAGTTAATTTCCAGGGAATGTTATCCCCTTAAGATATCACTACTGTTCTCAGCCTCTCTGACTAATGCCAGCACTGCTACATGCTGCAGAAAGGTCTTGTTTAGAGGGTACTTACAATAAGATAATGCACTCTTCAAACAGCTGGTAGAGTAACTGGCAGAGCTGGGTGAGAAATCACTATCTTGTTCCTTTACACCAGTATGAACACAAGCCTTTTACAGTTGAGAGAGGGAAGGCAAAACTAAAGAGAAGCCCCAGGAGAGACTCATCCCAGAACAACCTGTTGCTCAACGTGCAGGGGGCCCTTACCCACCTCTGAAATCCCTAGTCTACAGGAAAGACATCCAAACTGAAAAGACATTCAAACTTCAGATGGGTCCTTTAAACATCTCAGTTGTTATTCTCAGAGTCATCCCTATGCATCTTTTTTGTTGGAGTTGTGATAGCTTTGTATAAGTATTTTCTTATTTTTGGACTAAAGAGCGTGTACAGATCACATACCAGAAGTTTCAGGTGGCATGTGGAAGACCAGGGTCAAGCCATTCTTTGCAAAATTATTCCCATGGAATAGAGCTGTAAATATCCATTTTAGAATGCCCAGCAATATGGTAAAATGTATTGCTGTAGTGCAGGGTTGAACTTGTTGGTCATTGGTCTAAAATTGGCTCTGCTGGTAGAGGTAATGATGACTTGAGCCTGGTTTTTTCTGACTGTCACTGAAATCGGTAGCGCTCCTGCAAATATTTCATTTAAGCAAAATAACAATTTTGCTGTGTGATAAAATATTTTATCAGAAAAATCCCAAACCAATCTAGTCATTGGAAATTGTAACACAAACCCATGCCTTCTCACTCTGGAGGGTAAGGGTAACGCTTCTCCAGAACTCCCATGCTGCTTAGGGTAGTGCTGGAGGAAGAAGTCTAAGATGCAATTTGATTCCTCCGGGGCTGAGTGCCCTACTAGTAGTGGCTCAAAATTTAAGTTACTATTTAAATAAATCAGAGAAATTTTAAATAAACATCAGAAGTTAGAGATTAACCACATGAGTTTATCAGGGAACGAACAAGAGCATGTGCCATTTTTGCTCTAACAGGAATGCCCCCAGCAGATATTTTAGTTTTAACACACAGAGAGAAACGAGAAACCATCAAACACCCGTTCTGGAACCAACCAAAATACGTTCTTCTTCCACCGACATGAAATGACGGCAGGAGGGATGATTCGAGGTGGGGCCAAGGAAAGGGAAGTCATTAAAGTCCTTGTATAAACTCATGTTTTTTTCACTGAACTTTGTAAATTTCATCTTTTTTCTCCCATAAATTTCCACCAACTCTACTTGTAAACCCCTCATTTCCACTGCAGCTATGCTTCCATTCAGAATGGAAGACACCTGAATTACATAAATCTCCAAAACAAAGTAACATTTTCTGTGCAAAGTAAGACCTGTCATGAAAAAGGTAATGAAGAAGAATAGCTCGTACAGAAGGCTCTAATGCTATCCAGCTGCTGCTATATGGCACTTGCTGATAAGACTTTGTTTTAACTTTACAATAGAGAAAGTTTGGGAAAGGTTAAAAATCAAAATACAGGAAGCAAAAACTCTTTCTACTTCATCTGTTACATTTCCTCTTAAGTGGCATTTATTTTCTTACATAATTTAGTTTTGCAGAAAGAACACGTATGCGTGCCTTTTGTTCTTTTTTAATAAAGAAAGAAGCAGCATTTTAAGTGCTGCTTTTTAGGTACATGTTTTTAGGCAGCATTCCTATTTTTCTTGGGAGGTTTAAAGTAAAGGATTGTGGAAGAATGGAGTAACACAAGAACTCCATCAGAATTACAGAAAGCCTAGCATGATTCAGGGTTATATTTCTGGGACGCTACTCATAACACTGTGACATCCTATATCTTCCATTACATTTTAAAAAAAGGTGCTAGTTAATTCTAAATGAAAAAAAACCAAAAACAGAAACCAAGAATGTGCAAATAAAGTGCTAGTATTATACTTAGTACTTTTCACTGTTTAGACAACAACCACTGGGACATGCTGTTTAAAAACTTTTTGCCAATAAGTGTGTTGACAGTTGTATTCATAAACCATTTTTTTTCCACAGAACTATAGAAATAATTCTAAAAGATATGTCAGAAAAAAAAAAGGACAGATGTTAAAGGGGGATAAGGATAAACCTGGCCTTCCAGTTTTACAAATTAATACTTTCTTTTCATGTTTAAGGTGCAAATGTGTTAACATAGTGCCCAGCCACAAAAACTAAAATGATCATGATTAGAATCAGATCAGAAACAAAAGTGAAACCAACTAAATTTTCGTTTCCAAGAGGGGACCAAACAGCAAAAACTGTAGAAAACGCCCCTGGAGAGAACTTGCAGTGTTATTATTTCAGTGACTATATCATTAATATTTGACACTTTGAAGAGGTTAATTTTAGACACATTTCAAGTTGCTTGCCCTAAGTTGCAGGGATAATATATCCCTTCTCTCCTTCCCTTTTGGTTTGTATTTTTTTTATAATTTTTTTATTTAGAGCTCCTATAAGAGAGGCCAGAAAAGGCAGATATCCATCCTACATGCCAAAACTAAAACAAACTGTCAGCAATTACCCTAGAGGAAGGTGAAGCTCCATTTTTCCCTTGCAGTGCAAGTGTGGCATCTCCTTAGAGTTAAAATATGTAGGATAAGGGAGAGCAGACCCACGAGGAACAGAGCAAACTCCACTCCAAAACTCCCTTCACACAGTGCGACCATTTACTGGTTAAGCCAAACTAACCTGCTGATACTGTCCTTTAAAGCATTTTTATTAACCTTGATGACAGTCTGAGGTATTTCCAAATACTGAAGTCGACATCAATAATCTCCGAATCAAGCGCCACTAACATGTCCCCAGGGAGGAGTGGGAAAACGCTGCTGTAAAGACTCTTAATGGCAAACCTCTGCTAGCAATTATTTCAAGAGACAATGAACATTTGGGAAAAAAAGGCGGAGGCGGCTTTGTTGAGGCAGCTTAATGATGTAGGAGCCAAAGAGTTAAAGCGAAGCCACAAAGTTGTGCAGACTGCTGAAACCTTCCTGTTGGGAGTTCCTTTCAGAAGGAGTGGGAAAGGAACAGTATTAATAGCTATTGCTGGGCTGCACTTTCCCACAGGTCTGGACAGGATCTCCGCATCGGCTTTTGCCTTTCTGAAAGGAAGACCTGAAATGACTGCAGACGTTGGAAAACTCTGGGCCTCACAAGGAGGAAACAGGAGGACCTGAAAGACAAACCAAGGGCTGTGCCATGCATTACGGCTGCCCACAGCCAAATGGCCGCAGAGAAGGAAAAGGGGGGGAAGGGGAGGGAGAGAGAACGGCGAGAAGGGGGAAAAGGGTGGCAGCAGCAAGCTAGCTACAACAGAGCTGATGTCGTCAACAGGTTGCTGTCACTTGGAGGCCACTTGCACAAACCCACAAGTGCCCTGAGGAATCTGGAGAAACTTTCTATCCCAGCAGGAAGCTTGCTTGTACAGGAAAGGATTAAAAAAATTGAAGAACCTTCAAAACAAACAACACGTCCCCTCTGCCCCCCCCCAAAAAATAAAATTGCTCAAGTTTTTTAGGAATCACCTCATTTTGCAGATTCAAGGTTAGTGTTCTCAAAGAGTTTTGCACCTGGAAGGCAAGAAAATACAAACTGTGCCCTCTTTATTACCATATAGAAAGATTTGGCCAAGAACTGTAGACACACCTGCAAATGTACAGGGATTTACTTAAATTTCATCATGCTGTCAGTAAATACCTTTGCCATCACTGCTGCTGACATAACTACCACTCCAGTCAACTCAGCCCAAGTTAAAGCTGTCAGCTTGCAACGCAGCACAAGCTGCCAGAGGGAACTGACTTATCAAAGACCAACACATCCTACTCCATTAGAAGCAGAGGTCAAGCTTTCAAGTCAATCCCTTATCTCTGCCACTGCTGGTAAACCTGCATAGAAAGAACTGTACTTCAGAGGTTTTGAAAAGAGCCAGGAACTTTTTCAGCTCTAGACAGATATGTGTTGTTAGCTTTTTATTCAGGACAGTTTCACACAATTACATAAATTTGGTTTAGTTCGCATTTCCCCTCTCAAACCCAAAGATTAGTAAATCCTATTTGGCATACATGCAAAAAAGATATTTGCCTTTACACCCAAATAGATCATCTTCTGCAAGTTGAACACGGCTTCCACAAACTTCTGGAGATGCCAGACACCAAATGAACTAGAGACAAGGGCACAGCAAGCAGGAATGAAGAAGTTCCTCTTTCAAGCTTCACAAAATAATGGGCCCCTTACCAAGGGAAATGACTTGCTTTGAAGATGGGATGTAAGAAAGTTTGTGGGGCTACCATACCAAAGACGCTTTAGTCTGTTCCAATAATAAATAATGTTCCCATCTCAGCCTTCAAATCTTGCTAACTAATCTTTTCTCCAGCCATACTTGCTCTAAGCACCTCCTTCTGCAGACAAATATATGAACTACTGAGTAGTGAGTTCTGCTGAGAAGAAACTGGTGTCTAGTTTAGTTGAATACCTAAAATACGGCAGTGGAGACTTTGCAATTAATAAAACTTGCATCAGATATACTGGGCATCAGCTTCCAGTATGTGAAGCTACATTTATTATATTTTTAAGCATATCTTGAAAATCTTGGTTAAAATGTTCCATAAGTGCAAAGTTTTAGCAGATTACCAAAGAGAGTTTTTTCAAGAGAGGATTATCCCCACACTTGGGAGTGGGGGCAGGGAAAGAAAGGAATTTGTGACAATCATTAAGTTCAGCCATATCTCCACATTTAGAAAGCAATGGAAAACACCTCAGAAAAATATATGACTGTATTACTATGCCACTTTTTATTACAAGTTTAAATTTTCCTTACATTCAATTTCAGAGGAGAGTTGAGGACATTGTATCATGATTATGCTCACTTTCAAGATTTAAGCAGGAACAGCCTAAGGATGTTTATTTTAAACAGTAAAATGCTGAGTGAAGTAAAATGAAGTCACTGTAATGATTAGCTGGCTTCTTTTTCTGTCTAAGACACAGAAGATTTAGTTTACCTTGGTATTGTGATGTCTATGAGTAAGCAATCATTCTACCTATTATTATTATGTTAACAACTGTAAACCACCTACAATTACTAGCATGATCCCTAACCTCTGAGAGGTGGTAATCCAGTATTGGTTGTTAGCTGTCAAATTTATTTCCCTTTGGTGAAATATACCCTGGATTTAATTACCAGTCATTCTTGATACTTTATGGAGTTGAGCTCAAGTACTGTGGCTCTGACATTTAACCCATGACCCTTAAATATTTACCAGCTTTACTGGTTGTGTACAATTATCCCTTCAAGTATATCTCAGATCCATCATTCCGCCCATGACTTACTACTCCAGTCATTCTAAATCAGTTACATCTTCTCCCTCCAAATGAGAGGGGAATGTTTAATATCCACTCTAAAAAATAATAATAAAAAATAGAGTTGTACTGAATTGTGCGGTGTGGTCAGCATCTGCTAACTGCACTTTTACTGTGTTAGAGGATGACTTGCATCAGAGGGACAATAAACTCAGTTGTGTGCAATGTTTATTAACAGGAGCATCAAACAAGATTTCTGTTACCGATTATAGGCTCAGTGTTCCTCTCTGGTAACAAGAGTGGAGTGCAGGGTGAAGAACAACAATTCTCTGACATGCTTAAATGATGACACTGAGCCCACACAAGCTTTTCCATGAGGTCAAGTTCCCATGGGTGAGAAGGTGACAGTACCAGGGAGTAGCCATACTTCAAACAACACAAATAACTTCTCCAAGTTGCAAAAACTCCTCCAGATGCTTCTCTGTAGCAGACAGAGAAGAGGCAGCTGATGTTCCTATAGAACAAAAGCCACCCATGCAGGGGGAAAGGGCAACATGCATCCTCCCACAGGCAAAGCCTGTCTGCAAGGACTCTGGGTTTGAGAACAGGGATTGAAGCAGACATCTAGGCCTCTGAGCAACCACCAAAGCTTCCCACTTCTTCACAAAGCTGAAGAGGGAATTCAGAGGAGTAAAATCCTATGCAATGGACCAGGTACTCTGTGCTTCTCCCAAAAGGCTCCTGAGTTAGCACATCATGATCTTTACCTGATAGGGACAGCAGGTTACTAGATAGCCTAAAAATCTTCCTTCATAAAAGCAGCCAGTCTAGTTTAAGAGCCCAAACTTCACTCTCTGCTGCCAGCACTGCTATAGTCCGACCTAAGTGCAGACAACCCGTCAAACAGCACAGGAAAGCAGCGCTCAGCTGTAAGCAGGCATTTTTAAAGTGCAACACACGGCAGTTTACAGTGTTTGCATAAGTTCGTGCACATACATAGCTCCACAAACAGGATCCGAGCCTGAAGAGATTTACAGTTACCCTCGATTTTACTCAGCGTGAGTTGTCACCTCGAGAGGAATGCTCAAATGGTGCAGCATTAAGCATGCATGAAGTCTTTGAAGGAGCAGAGCCAGTGACACACACAAGGTAATTTATAAGTAGCGCTCAGCAGACGCGTTAGCTTCAGAGTATCCCTTTAACACAGTTAATCGGCAACCTGGCTCAAGACCATGCAACCTAAGCTCATTGCTTCCCCTCCAAAATCCAAACCACTGCACAAAGCACTTTTAAAGAAGCTCTCAAGTTAAATATTTATTTGCATTTAATTATGTTACTTCCAAAAGGGTTTAATTTGCAAGTAATTTGCACTCCATATGATGCATTTTAAGAAAAAGCACAGCACTCTAGATACGGCCTTTAAAATTGCATATTACTTATACGTGTTGCCTCTAAATCAAAAGTGTTTGAATATATTTTTTCCTTTTCCCTCATAAACAAACATATAAACCTCTCTTCTGACAGGTAAGTGAAATTCCTCATGGCCCTCAAGCACACACATGCCACACAAAGGAAGACAAAAATGATTATTCAACATCACTGCAATGTACCAGAGAAATCAAACTCAGATATTCTCTTTCATTTCTCCCTTCAGCTATTTCCAAAACCCACAGTTGAGTTTAAAAAAATACCACAGTAGAACAAGATGACTCTTACCTTACTGAATTAATATACTTTCTTAATATATGGCTTCAAGGAACTCCACCGCATTTGATAGCGTGCTTTTAACACACAGAACAAAAATATTAGGACTCGGATAAAACATGCTATGTTTATACACCTTTTCAGAGGTATTTTAAGGTATTGTTCTGGGATTCGATTCTGCCTTCAATACTTTAGAATGTAGGAAAAGACATACAGGTTTCACGTATCTAGTTAAGAAGCTGCAAGCATTTATAGGCCCAAGTCCTCCAGTTCAGTCTTGCAAATGTGAACGTAAGCCTCACCTCTGAGAGCAAGTAGTCATAGGATGAAGACCCTTGCAAGCACACAAAGATGTCTGAAAAAAATGCTGTATTTTATTTCTCCAAGCCATTCCTTCCATTCATCTCAATAGTAGTTGGGCTAATGAGATCATCAAAAAAACCACACAGCAAAGATGGCATCCTGCTGGAGCAGCGCAGCAAGGCTCAAGTGAATGTCTCAACTTTCTGTTACCTACAGACTCACTTCACTATAAGGCAACATTCATTGTAACTACAACTACTGTGCACTTTAGAACTTAAACAAACAAAAATTTTTTAAAAATATATTTGGTTGCACTTCACACTATTATCATTACACAAGCATTTGCCATGTTAATGACACTTTTCATATCTCCAGGAAAAACTAAGGTCAAAATAAAAATAATTAATTTATTTCTTTTAGACTTCTCTCATTTTAACTGGAAACACAGCCTTCTCTCAAGATAAAAAGAAATAACCCAAAGAAACTCAATTCATACAGTTTACATCAATCCAATGCATGTTTATGATCACGAGTTATAAAGCTTTAAAAAAAACCAAACAAAAGGAACTTAATCCTTCACCAGCTTCTATAGTTATTGGGTGCAATACCTCTGAGATTATTGTCTGTGCAGCAATAATCTATAGTAAGAACTATACCCAAAGTGAATACATAACACACTTAGAGACTTAAATTGAAAAACAAGAAAAAAAGGTAGCTAAACAACTTTTTTTGGTAGTAGTACAGGTATAGAGGTGTCTTTCAGAGACACAGCTCTACGAGAAGCAGAATCTTCAAATATCTGATACATGTGATGCTTATATTTAAGAAAGCAGTAACATCCAACTTCCATAATGATCAGAGAATTAGAAAATTATTCAGATTGCAATGATTCCTCTGGAGCTCATTTAAGCCCAACTGATCTGGTTATATTTGCTATTCAGACATTTCCCCCTACATTCTTCTTGCTTATAGTTTTTATTGGTTCTTTTGAAACCATCTATGCTACATAATCTTCTGGCTTGCATTTCACACTTAGCAGGATAATTTACAACATGTCGGTGTCCTTCTGGAAGTCTAAGAGATGCTTCAGACCCAGAAACGCAGCTTCTGATAATGTATGTACTGTTTTTTCTGCAATTTCTTAATTTTATATATAAATTTATGGAATTATTCATATTCAAATACACATTCCAATGTTTCTCCCCCTCCTCCCTGCCCACTGTGTACAGAGTCTAATTTATTACTGCAGAAGAATTATTTGCAATCATCTTGCACAAGGATAGCTCCCAGAATATATATCTTTCACTTATTATAGTGGCTCTCAACATGTTACAGGACAGACTTTCCTGGGATAAACTTAGCTGTCCAGTCAATAGTCCCCATCCCAGTATTGTTCTGCATGACTTCAGCATCAATTTGAGGAAAAAAAATCCCCTGATGACCTGCAGACTATTTACAATGCCTAAGTCACCCACTGCTGGAAGTGCACACAAATACAGGTCTCTTGTCAAAGGCAGTAGAAACTGCTATCAACTTTGATTTCCTTTGGTTCATCTTAGCCTTGTTCAAAACACAGGTAAGTCACCAGTTCTGCAAAGTATTTTGCATTTCTATAATTAGAGAGTGCATAAATAACTGTAACATATGTAATTCTCCAGGATGAGAGAAGTGTTTTGATGAGTTAAAATAATAACATTTAAATACATATCGGTTTGTCCATAAATTCCTGTAAATGATGTTCCTAAATCCCTGCATCTATAGCTGTGTGTTCAAACCTCAACTATAAAAACATAAACCACACCATGTTTTGTTCTTTACAGCTGGAAGAAATTCTTGACTGAGAGCAGAAAGTAAACATTATAGCAAGTCTCAAATCTGGATAGTACACAGAGCAATAGCTCTGCAACTGACTGGTGTCCGTGATAATTTCAGTGATATATTAATTAGCCTTCCTGACATCTAAAAGAATTACTTCATAGTGATCAAAAGCATGAAAGAAAGAATAGGGTCTCCAACAGAGATGCACTTGGAATAGCATTTCATTCAAACATCAAGGAGATTGGCATTTGAGAGGCTCTTACCCCCTTTTACTTATCTCAAAGATGAAGCTAACTCAGCAGCAATCACAGTCCTGTACAGCATCTTGAGTGACACAGGGATGCCAAGAAAAACACAAAGATCTACTTGAACTTCATTAACAGCAACAGCAGTAAAGACAAAACAGGATCCATGAACCTAGTGGAAATACGCAGTGATATTGCAAAAACTACAGAACTCAGAGGCAGAAGCAACCTCTCACTATGGCATTACAAAAACTAATGGAGCTAGAAACACAACTAACCTTTCCCCACCTCCACTCTGACTTGATCTATAAGGAAAAAAACTACTGTCCCAGCTTTCATTGGTACACCTGAATCACTCAGCTGTTGCTTGTGTATCTTACTACAATTAAGTCCACAAGTTAAGTCTTAATCATCAAGTCCAAGCAACCATCTTTTTTCTGATCATGCTTATCACCTGAGCTACAAAATCAGAACAGAGGCAGCCTCTTCTCCTGGGTCCTTTCTCTTTTCTCCTTCTTTTAGTAGGAATGTTGTAGGATGCTCAGGTCATCTCTGGAATAGTCTCAACAGCAGTTAAACCAATGTCAGTTTGAAAACTTAAAAGAAATGAAGCAACAGGAAAAATAGCATTATGTGAGAAACCTGTCAAAGTCGGTATAATGAGTGGAGAAATCATAAGTGAGGAAACATCCCCTTTGTCTTCAATCAACCCAAGCCAGTTTGTTCTCCCACAGCTTTCAGGGGAACATGCCGCTGCCACAGGATCCTGTGGAAAAGTGCAGGTATCAAAATTATTTCAGACCTGCACTGATCAGTGCTGACAGAGAAAGAAGGAGAGAGTGCCCTCAGCTGCTTCAGAGTTTGTCTTGTGATGGTCAGTGTTACCGGCACTGTATATTAGCCAACAAAACTGAAATGTGTTCTCCATGTTTAGCCTCCAAAGTCACTTGATGTATCAAAACTACAGAAGGTCAGGGGACACCATCTACAATCACATCTTCTAATAAATAGTTTTAGAAACTCACACTGGCAGCTGGAATACCCAACCACACTTTGGAAGAGGTTATCAGGCAGAGTACAGGTGTGGAGATGAAGGCTGCAATGTATTACAACACCACTCAGCTTGTCACCACGAAAGCATTACTGCCATCTTGACGTTTCAGTCCTATTCCATTCTCCACCCTGCAAATGACTCTGGAGTTTTAGACAGAAGAGGACAATAATCCAGTCAACAAACACTCACAGGTAGAGCACAGATAAGTAGTTTTTGGAATTGATGCTGCTGGTACGAACTGATCATTTTATAATACCTTGCAAAATCTGTTGTCTCCAAGACATCATAAGGAAATAGCTCAAGAATTCTTGCATTTTCCAGAATATCCTTATCTGCCAAACAGAGCAGTAATTATTTTCCGGTCTTATTGAATTCAGTTTTCTAAATGACCATTAAAAGTCTCCGATGCCACAGAATCTGACTGAAATGACAGATTATTACAAGGTCACTAAACAGCTCGTCATGAACTTCCTGATATTTTATAAACTAGGCTGCCTTCATATATTGTGACACATGAATGATTGCAAAACTCCTTTCAACAAAGAACTTTTCAAGGCCTTTCTTCTTTAGTACTAGAAGTGCTTGGAGGGAGACAGTGTTCTCTGAAGAATATGAGGTTTAGTTTTTCACAATGAGGAAGCTGAATCTTAAAGAGCTTTTGTCCACATAGAAAAGCCTTTGAATATGAAGTGGAACTGGCTAGAATCTCCTGTAAGTGATCCCTGGATGAAGACATACCACATATCACAATGCATTTCTTCTTAACCTCTTCACATCAGGCAAATGACACCAAATGCCCCTTCATGCACTTTTGACTGTATCGTAAATGAAGAATGCCTGTCAAAAATCAGTCTGTACAGAGGTAAGGATATCTCTGTGCTAAGTGTTCTCCATTTTAAAAAAAGGAGGAACCACTTGAAAGCTGAAAAGTGCTCTCTGAGTGTCATATTGTCAGCTAGATTGATAAAGGCTCAAAATGCTATGACTCACTAAAAAGCTATGCTTTTTTTTTTTTTTAGGACTACCCCTTCACTGAATCTGGGTCACTAGTGTGTTCTCTCTTCACCAAAGCCAGTGAGATCCTGACATGGTGAAATGCCCCTTTTGAAACGCCCCTCTGTCACGATAAAAATAATAATAATAATAAAAAAATTTCAAAACTATACCTATGTGTTAAGTGATACTTTCATCTCGGTCAGGCTTTCAATTAATTTACAATACGGTTTTGTTTATCAGAGTGGGAGCTGAGCCAAGCTCTCAGCACATCTGATGAGCCTCACAATAACCCCAAATGCACCTGTTAATTTTGCCTCTGGGTAAACAGTTGAAAACTCCTCAGCTATTTCCTCGACTTGGGTGGAAACAAAGAAACATGAGATTAAAAAAAAGGGGGGGGGGCTAGATTAGGGAATTGGAGATGCATTAATTTAGGAAAGGAACAGGGTCAAACTAGGGGCTAGGAGGCTAATAAGCACAGAGCACACAGCAAGAAAGCTCACAGCAGGGTAAGAGTTCACTTAATGTATTCAAGCGATCTATTCCAGACGCAGTAAATGATACATTATTGGATCCAGACCTGCAACTGCTTACTAAGACCAACCTCACTTAAGTGTCATTACCCTCCCCTTTAGAAATATTGCTATTACCCAAACCTGTTCACAGTGAGGGCTTTACTCAGCTGGCAATCCACTAACTTTTGTTCTTTATGATGCTCCCCCTAATTCCCCCTCTCTGCTGTGGGAATTAGGCATAACAACCACCATGCTAACCGCAGAACACCCAAGTTGATCCAACTCTATGAGATTTTTAGTACTTTATTACACCGAAAACCAATCCCATGGATAGCAGACTATAAACAACAGCAAATGCTGTATCAAGCAAGCAGTAAGTGGTTAAGGACTTAGAGATTTACTAGGGGGGTTCAATCAATCAAAGTCTCTTTTGTACAAATTAGAAAAACCTGAAAAAGAAAGTAGAGGAACAGTTATCATGGAAAATTTTAAAGGAACTTCAATTTGATGTCTTTTTCTTTGAACAAAAGAAATAAAGGGCAGATGGTTTTACTGTAACAGATTGGCGCTTTTTTTTTCCTTCTTTTTTTTCTCCCCCTTCTGAATGATGATTAATGCATCTATTAACCAAGAACAAAAAGAAGCAGTTTTATGATGGCCAACTTTTTCAGTAGCTGGCTGTCGATGTCTTTAGGAATATCATCTCATTCAACGATCGGGTTACGCAAGATTTCAGAATCCATTAAAACTGCACGGGACGGACAGAAAGTACAGAGGCCAAGAAACACATGGAAGGCATAAACCTTTGTTTAGTGGGACTTTCTTCAGTCCTTGGGAACCTGGTATGGTTACACATTAAAGACTGCATCTAGCTACCTGTCTTTCCGTCCCAAAAAGAGAATAAACCCTTCTGGTTAATTCCTGCAAGGGGCTCCAAGATGAAATGAACCACAAGCCCTTGCAGCACTCAGTCTGCACTTGGGCAGTCTCTGAAGATGGATGGTACCCAACAAAGGGAAGATAACCCACCGCTGAGCCATGGAGGGAGACTATGGTGCATATTGGGCTGTGCTTACACATTACACTGCAGGTTTGCCTGCACTTGTTTCTGCACTGTACAGCTCACATGGCACCTCCTGTGAGATTTCTCTGTTAGATGCCTGTTTTAACCCAAACTTTCTACACGGCTGGGGCAATAACGTTCTTCGGCTGATAGAAAAGGAAAAGCTAATCAGCCATGAAAAAGATAACTGCTGCAAAATGTACAAAGTCCCTCCTGTCCTCCTTGGGCCAAAATTAAGTAACACATAGCTTGCCACCAAATGCAGAACAGCTGGAATAGTGGGGAACCACTGAAGGTTTTGTTTGTTAAAAAGTTAATTGACTGAAACTCATATATTCAGCCATTTGCCTCCCATGTTTGTTAATTTCCCACACTTAATAGCTTTTGCAAGGACCTTTGCATTTCTCACTGGGAGCAATCAGTTCTTTATCTCTGGAAATTAGCACCTCTGGAAAGAAAAACAAGAGTAAGGGCGCACTCAACAGAAGCCTTTAGCCTGAGAGTGTTATGTATCTTTCAGATTCAGTGTCCATTGGCAGAATCCACCGCAAGGCTAATGACAGTGTCAGACACCATGCCACTCAAGCAGAAGACCAAGGGCTCTTCACAATGTTTAGAAGGACACACCCAAAACCCACCAAACTTTTTCACTACTATAAAATGTTATCGATTACCTTCAAATGCTTTTATAACAAGTTAACAAACCCCGAAGTTTTTGTTAAAACAAGTTAACAAAAAATGAAGCAGTGAACTTTTGAGATTGTACGATTGGGACAATCTAGCAAAGATAATTCCCAAAGCAGGATTCACATCTGTCTCTGAATATAAAAATCAGAACCAATGAGCCCTAGGACTTTGCTTTGCACACCTATAGGTGACAGCATTAATAACTGGAGTGCTGGTGGCAATTTGCATTCCAAGCAATTCTATTCAGATTTGTTATATTCAAAGTATTACCACTGCAAGCCTTTAAAAGGCCTCTTTTAAAGAGGCCTTTATGGCAAAAGCCATATAAAAACATTTGAAATTGCAGTTCCTAGAGTTTTTTTTGGGTTGGTTGTTACTTTTGATGTTTTAACATTCAGATTTTCAGTCTTTTCTTGGACATCTTGAGGGCTGCAAAGCAAAAAAGCGTAGATCTTGAGGTAATCATCTAGCTCCAGGAGCTAGGGCTTTAAGAAAACATTATATACTGCAAGACTGCCACTAAAATCATGAGAGGTGGAAACTCTGTGTGAGGCTTTGGTTTCTCTTTACATAAAGTACTGAGGAAAAACAGCACATAAGAAAGGTGATTAGATCCACCAGTCAGATTTATAAATGTAAGGGGGCTTAAAATTCTCAAAGTATATTAGATTGATAAAGCATATTTACTACATCTATGTGTTATGTAAAAAAATAAAAAAATTAGAGTATCACGTACATAGACTCAAACTAAAGCCATTCATTTAAAAATCCCTTGAGTTTTTATGACTCATGTAAGGTGAATTTTTAATTTTAAATTATTTTTCCCTTCTGATATCAATGCCAACTCTCCCCGACCTCTTAACACGATTAGCAGCAGACAATGCCACCACTGTTTCCAGAGCAAGGACATGAGCTAGAAACAAGTAATATAACAAAGCTGTTTGTGGCTCTACAGCTAAAGGTTATGTCAGCATTTTCATGACAGAAACCCTGTTTCAGAGGTCAGTAACTCTTCTGGAAAACCTCACTCGGTTTAGAAGCTTGGCACAGAGGGTTCCTGCCATAAGACACATTCTTCCAGGAAAACTTAACTATGTGCATATATGTCTGTATGTATATATATATATTATGGCTAGCTACAATGAGACCATAATTAAGGGTGCAGGATGGTCTCAGCTTAAAGTGGAATTCTGCTTCCTCTCTAACATTCAGAAACATGGTATGATTTGAAAATTGTTAGGTCAGGTCCAGGACTGGGACTGTTCATGGCAACCTGACCTTACTTCATCAAAGAGTTCCTACTATACACCTTCACTCTTCACCTCCTGTGATAAAAATGCAACTTTTATGGAATGTTTATAGTTTACAAACAGGGCTATGGAAATGAACATGCATGAAACACTGCATGAACCTTTTGAAATTGAAACCCTGGGATATTATCTTTATCAATGACCCAGAGGAGGAGATGGAGTGCTCCCTCATCAAATCTGCAGATGACAGCAATCTGGGGGAAATGGTTGATAATTTTTGCCATTCAGAGTGATCTGGACAGGTTGGACAGGCTGGACTTTTACAACCACCTTGTAAAAGTCAGCAAGGTGAGATACAAATGGGACAGTTTAAAAAGCCGTTAAAATATAGCATGGCTATCTAGGAGTTCTGCTGAAACAAGCCCCAGGTCCTGGTGGCCAGTAGGCTGAACGTGAGTCAGTACTGTGCCCTGGCAGTGTTGAAGTCTCACAGCACCCAGGACTATGTTATAAGTCCTATAGCCAGTAGAAGAGAGGAAGTGATAATTCCCTGTTACTCAGCACTTGTTACACTGCATCTGGAATGCTATGTCCAGTTTTAGGTCCAACAGCACAAGGAAGATGTTGAAAAATTGGAGGGAATCCAATGGAGTGCTGCCAAATGATCAGCTGGAGCTGGGAAAAATTTTTGTGATGAGGCGAGACGAGCAGCAAGAACAGGTTACAAAGGGAGGTTTCATGACCTCTGTCCTTAGAGGTTTTCAAGGCCCAAGAGCACAAAGCCCTGAGCAACTAGAGCTGAAGTCAGTGTTGACCCTGACCTAAGCTAGAGATTGGATTAAGACCTCCTGAGATCCCTTTCAAACTAAATGATTTGCTAACTCCACTCTGGTAGACATTGGGGAGGCTGGGACTTTACCATCCTGACCCACAAAATGGGCAGTGATACCAAACTCAAGTTGGGAATCTTTGGTTCATGAGCACATCTTCCTCATTCTCCTTTTGCCTTTCTAATTAGGCTTTCTAATCATGGTCTCTAATGCGCTGCAAGGTGGCAGATGAACTATTCCACAACAACTAGAGCCATGGTGGCATGTCTACCCCTTTTTTAACATATGCTCTTGACATGGACATACCACACACAGTAATGAGGAGGAATGGTTCTTCATATCTCCCAATTCAAATACCTCAGTTTCATGTCTCCAACTCTCTGTGAAATTCTGGGTGAATCACATCAGATGCTTGATTTAGTGTTTTTTAAATCAATTTGTGGATTATTATCTCTGTCTTTCCATCAACCAGGGAAGGAAAATAGGGCCATCAGCTGATGAACCTTGCCAGCTAGACTTGGTGTTTTGAATAATGTACAAGTCTTTATTTTTGTTATCCCACAAACCAGTGGTTACACAGGTAGCAGTTTCATATTTGAGTATGTGTCTTTCTTCATATCTACTCTATCCAACTACAGACAAATTTGTGAGGCTCTTTAAGTCCAAGAGCCCTGCCGGCAGTGCTGACATGCAGACTCTTTCACAAGGAACCTTTGGGCTGGCATGAGGCAACGAACAATGAGGCAACAGGTGCATTTGCCAACAGAGCACCTGGCTGGTATGAATATTTGGTGTAGCGCTTCTTGAGATTGAGACTGAACCCCCTGACACAACCACAGAATCTGTATTCCCGTGGCATGACCAGGCTACAACCCTTGCCATAGTAGTAGTACACACATGAAACCAAAGGTCTCAGAGAGATGAAACCAATACAGAGCTTTATTCAAGTGGCAGTGCTGGAAGAAGGATGCAGGAAAAGACGCTTGACTGTCATGATAGATAATTAGCTGTCTAACCATTGTGAAGATTCCTGTTGGCATCACAGTCTCAGATTTGATGCACAGCAGTGATGAAATAGCTTTGAGAGTGTTTACAGGGGGCTCCTCCCAAGCCCGACCAGTAGCATGCAAGAGAAGAAGTGCTCGCCCAAAAACTTAAGGAGTGGGTGCTGAATGTGGGTGTTGGGAATTGGTTGCAGGCAGGAGTCGGCCACTCAGTAATGAAGGAGAGATGACAGATAGGGTGCATACAAGATATGAAAGGCCTGTGAAGTGAAGACAAGTAACACTGGTCAGATGCGATAGAGGGAAAGGAGCCAGCAAAGATATGTGTGACAAGCTGAAATCAGCAACCCAGGGAAATGAGCATAGAATCATAGGGGTTGGAAGGGACCTCAAGAGATCATCCCAGAAACATTCTGAGTGGATGTACATCATGTTGCACATTACATTTACCAAGCCCACAAAAAAGGATGTTGTCCCACTTAGGACATGAAATGATGACGGCTTGAATGTGCTAAGTAGATGGACAGAAATGAGCATCTCAAACACGTGATGCACACTCAGCAAAACGTAGCTCTAACTTGGTGCATCCTCTCGTTGGCCAGGCAGCTTATTATGAGCTCATTCAAAGCCTGAATGTCTTTTCCCACACTGCCTGGGAGAGGACTGTAGCCTGGCCCGTCTTCTTCACACAACCCTTCACAGCAACATTGCTTCAAAAACTTCTTCGACGGGCCCAAGTAGTTAGGTATGACGCAGGCTTGAAATTCACATTTAAGTTCAAATTGCTTGGGTATTCCATATAACTAGAAAAATTCAAAGACAGTTAAATCAATAAGTGATGTGTTTATATCAAAGGGAATTAGGTAGGTGATAATTCTTATCATGCACCAGCAATTTTGCAACATTTTTAAAGATGAATTATTATTTGTCATACTTGCAACACTGCGAGAGCTTTCCCTGAAAAGAAGCTATAAGCCACAGTCTCGTCCAAAACTTGATCCTACTTAAACTTAAGTCTAGGCCTATAGTTGTCTTTACCAGTACAGGCTCCAGATGCTGGTGTGCATACACAATAATATTTTCTTTTCTTACCATCCATATGGAATATAACAGAGAATATTCTCTTTAAGCTGGCAGCTTTTGGAAGTGATATTGCAATCCTGAACTCTTGTGGTAACAGCAAGTCAAAAACAAAGCCAGGGATTGTTACTTTCACAAATTGCATACTATCCATTCAAACCAGCTCTGATCTGTAAACATAAATTACACACAGACATGGAACTGTGTATATATACACATACACATACATATAGATATAACCCCTAAAATTCACAATTGTTATTCTGAGACCTTTATAAATTCTGGGGACTGGGATTTTCATGCAACAGGAGTGAAATAATCAATACTGGGTTTTTATAGATTGAACATAGACTGCAACCAACTTCCAAGACAGGGGCGTGGGTGGCTTAATTCTGCCATTATTGCATCACTTAAGTGCTTAGCAGTCAGTTGCATGCACCGAAACAGAAATTGGAACAGTAATTGCACTATGAGAGGAGTACCTGCCAACAGTGAGCACCAGGCCCCAGCTGTATGGCATACCACTGCTGTTCAGTATTGAAGGGGACCATCTCAGGAGAGGAGCATTGATGGGGAAGAACCATTTCTGCCTGTGCTACATGGAAGCACGCAGTGTGACACAAGAGTCCCGCTGGTTCCTGCACCTCCACAATGCTGCCAATTTCTAGCTGTAATTGCAATATTTGGGGATCCTAATATTTTTATCTAAAGCCCTATTCCAGGAGCAAGTACAAAAGAATCTCAGTCTTCAAAGAAAAAGACATAATCTTTGAGGTTTTACATTTGCAGAAACATTCTTGATGCTAGAAACCCTAAAGGCTTATGAACGAGTGAGAAGACCCTGAGTGATATTATTTTTAAAATCTCCTCATCTTTAAGCAAGTGTAGTCATGGTTTTTTGATTCTGACTCATGACTTTGAAAACTTGTGTGTTTCCAGTTGTATACCCATCTGAAAACAGATTTTTTCCTCTAATGACTGTCCAAAATACATAGAGAAACGTGCTTTTCTAAATGGGACTTCATTTTAACATCCTATAATCTACTTCATCCTATAAGACTGTTGTAATTCTTTTCAGCACGATTTCTCATTTGCCTTTCAATATTTGTTGGTGTGTTTTTGGCTGCCAGCCTGAGACACTGGTGTTTAAAAAGAGCTTTTACTGCTTGTGAAAATCTTTAGTCACCAGAGAGATAACACACATGTAATAGACTTACTGCTAACGTCAAAGTCATATACAACTGCCATTTTATCCTAATCTGTTTATTGTTTAGTATCTGTGCATGACTATAAAAGAACATATTTCTAATTGAGGGCTGGAATTGCCATCCTTACTCAGGCCACGGACTTGAATATCCCTGTTGAGTACAAAATGCAAAAACAGACAAAACGCAGCTATAAAGCCATGTAAGCCCTTAAGCAATAATAAAACACAAAGAAAAGTACTTGAGACGTTACCCCTCATTTCTTGCAAAGTAAGCTCATATTTAAGTTCAGATGGACCAGGTTAACAATCACTATTTTTAATGTTAAAATGCCCCGGGGAAGTTATAAACTCACCAAATATGCTGTTAAACTTACTTTATATTGTGTGCAGCTGTATGGCTTCATACCAGTGACCAAACTTCCTAAATGGGCCAGTGAAGTAAAAGACACCCTCCCTTCCCCCTTCACACCCCCTGTTCCCCCCCCAACAATGACTTACTTGTCACAGGAATTTAATTTATTTTGGTAGTATGTCAGGCTACTATTCAGTTTTCACTTTCCCTACCTCTCTTACTCTGTTTTTGCATCTAGTAAAATCAGGACAAAGGAACAGATAAGGCAGGAGAAGTAAAAAACACAAATGACACTTTCTCCCTCATAGTATCATTGCTACGTAACATAAATGTTAGATTCCAACTCATTCTGAGGTTTGTTATATGCACTGCTTAATATGGATTTATTTTATATTCAAATAAGAGGCCTTTCTCTGGAACTACCCAGTATAATCAATTCCACTGAACAAGTTATCAAGCTAAACCCACATTTTTCTTCCCCCCACCCCTTCCTTCCATAGATCAACCCTACAAGCCTGCCACATTTATTTCTTGCAGTAAATGTATTTTCCTGCAAATGTTTCTGTAGCCTGTCTTGGAGGTCTTAAAAGAGGAGGTCTGGCTTGAGGATTTCGATTTTGTGAACTTAACAAGGAGGCCGTTATGAAATGGAGCTTTGGCACGCCATGGCTCATTGGCAGTGATTAATTGACTGACATAGTTTCACTTGATCCATTCTGACATCTACACACAGACCTCACCTAGGAAATCGCAAGTGGATATTGATACTGCATCACCAAGCTTAGCATCACAAACTCTCTAAGGCTATTTTGGGCTTTGCTGGCAGAAGCTTCTTCTCCCAACAATTCTCAGCTAGGATAAATGGCCATCAATGAAATAATCACTTAAAAATGGATTTCAAGGTGGATAATAAATAATAAATCCATCAAGCCAGGGCGATAAGGAAAAACTGTGCCAGGCTGCTGAAATATCTTTAAGAAAAACAAGCTCTTCAGTAAAACAGCAGACTCACTACAAATTATCAAGATAACTGCTATCAACGGTGCAGCAAACAGAAAATGCTCTCCCTGGTATAGTTTGAAAACCTGTATTACTTCTGGCCACTTACAAAATATCACTATTTTTGCTATTTATTTTTTCACAAAATCCATACTTCCAGAGATCTCAAGACACCTAATGCACAAAGACAGACAACTAGCCTCTAGCTAGGTTTGAAAGAGATGCTTTCTAGATCACTGATCATCTGCTGTACTTCAATTAAAACACAGAAGAAAATTAATTTTGCTACATTATAGCATAGCCATTTTTCATTGTAAAAAGAATTATTCAAGAACCCTGACTAAAACCAGATTTTAAGTCAACAAGTTTAATATACTATTAGTGCTTTAACTTAACTTATTTGGTTAGAAGCCTATAAATTATTGCTGTAAAATATACATATTGTTTTAAAAGTAATTCCCTGGATTTCATGTACAAGGTCAATCACCTGCCCTGTCTGGTTGGTGACCAAATCTGCTCCACAGCATGCTGTTGGCAAAGTGAAGGATCCGGGCAACATTTAGTCACAGCAAGGCATCCTGCCACTAAGTAAACAGTGTTACACGATCACAACAGGGGAAATGAAGGGATGATAAAGTAAAAGGTGGCAAAAAAAAACTATTCTGGGTTTGCCTATGTGAAAATAAGTGGTAGGAACAGCTACCATAATGTTCAGTGGCTGGAGTTGAGGCAGGATCAGGCTGTCAACCAAATGAGGCAAGGGGCACTAGTGTAAAAGGGATACTTCTCAGATGTTGATGAGCAGTAGACAGGTAATTAAGGAGGGCAGCATTTGCATTAGCACTAACAGCGAATAAATAGTTTAGCTCAGGGCTGCTAGTAACGAAAGGCGCAAAGTTCAGTGTGTGGATTCTTTACATTGTAAGTATTCCTTGACAGGCTCTGTGAAATATTTAGTATTTACTTCTTTATTTTTACAGTTAGCAAAAACTACATAGCAACAAGCATACCACAGGTCTCAGGTATTTCTGAGAATGGCTTTTGGGAATACTGATCATCTTTCATTGTTCTGGTTTTCCACTGAATTGATATCACTGGAAACAGACCCCCTCATACCCACTCACACTGCTCAGTACTGCAGTCATACAAAAAAATATTGCTATGGTGCAGAAACCACTTTTAGCCTGTAGTCTTCGCTTAATAAAAGTCTACACATACAGGAAACTTACACGCTCTTTAAAACAAGAGGTATTCTAAAGCAGCATTTCATGGAAATGCATCTGTTTCAGTGAAAATATTCAGGATGGAATTTCTGGTGGGTGTGAGAAGAGTTCAGCATCAAAATGAACACAAGTCCCAAATCTCCTCTTCCTTCCCTTAAAATGAAATTGTTGCTCTCTGACTAGCTTTGACTCTGGTGGAGTCTGGTGGAAAGCTAAAACCAAAGAAACCAGTCTATTAAATTAGATTTAAAGCATCTCTCAGAAGAGAAGATATGGCCATCCCAAACTCTAGTCACCATTTCCATGAACCAAAACCTCCGTGCAACAGTACAACACACAAAAAATGATGCAAATGCTTCTTGTCTCAAACTAGAAATTAATAATAAAAAGATGAGAGTGGGCTCATGCCCAGACCTATCTGTAAGTGAACTATATCTGAGTCTATCACAGAAAATCTGAATCCACAAGCAGGCATTCAGGTCAGTGGAGTGGGAGCGCATTGAGCCCAGGTGCAGGCTAAAGACAAAGTTGACGACTCATATAGGATAATATCATAGGCACTGCTTCTAACATTATACCATTACTGTATGGGAAAGTATCTATACGATGTGTGGGGGAAGGACATTGATCCGGAGCATAAACAACTATGTAATAAGGCCAAACAGAAAACTAACCTAGTCTATAAATTTTGCAAAGCCAAAAATAATTAGTTCAGTTTTATCAGGCAAATTCTTACTCAAAAAAGCCCCCAAACCCATCATGACTTTTTCATGACATCATGAAATTGGGATTAGAAGACAGGGGACAAAGTTTAAGCATAAAGGGCAATGCTCCCTAGCCCTGATAAGGGCTACTGTGCAGGCACACAGATGCATGAGAACTGTGTAATGTCCTTAAGCAGTAAGCAATAATAATAAAAAAAGTCAATTATGGAAATTTCTTACATGCTGTAAATAGCTCTTGCATGTTTCAACTTGTTATAATTTGAGGATTTCACTGGCTATTCCCCATCTTACTGAGGCAGAGTGTGTAGGTCAATGTGCCGGAGAAAGTTACAAGATCCGTTAGGAAGTAATGTGCATTTTTTCCATTTTCCAGTGAATAACAAGAAAATAGTCTCACTTTGTTAGTGCTGAATGTAATGAGCAGTAATGAACAGCCCAGGTTATTTTAAGTTTGACTTCCATTGCTCCTGCCCATCTCCCTGGTGTTAGGCCACCCCTGTGTGTCGTGCTAAGACAGAAAAAGAAAGGAAGATCTTAGCAAGGAGCCTGCAGTTCCGTTGGGGATGGATCCCACTATCTCCACAACAAAATTAACACCCAAATCCAGCCTAAAGAAGATAAACAAATGGGGGCAGAGGACAAGAAGGTACCAAGTCTCTAGTACAAGAGGCCTATTTTGCTGAGATGCTCCCAATGCTCCTCCAGGCATCAGGACAGGATCCTTTCACCATATATTTGCAGTGAAGCACAGTGTGGTTTTTTTCCAAACCATCTTCCTCTGCCTACCTGTTCCTAGAGGAAGGATTTCTCTACAGAGGATAAAAATGTTAAAAAAAAAAAAAAGTAAACCAATTTAATGTTAGGCAAGATGCAGCAGAAAATTTTCCAGTGGACAATTTAGTAGGATTTAAGTAGGAGCTGGATCAGGACTTCACAAAATAACTGATGAGGAGGAACACAGTGATGACAAGATGAAAGAGTGGCAATCCTACAGAATACTGATCCGATATATATGACAGCAGAGAAAACAGTGTTCCATCTAATGGTTGAAAGTACATAGATTCCTTAACTAAACTCCAGCTTATGGAACAATATTGCAANAGCTTATGGAACAATATTGCAATGACTATATATATATATATATATATAAGTGAAATAAATTAGGAACGGAATAAAAACATTAGCTCAGTGGCTCCTTCACTATATACAATAAGCATGAGCAAAAAGTAGCGGGACGAGATATACCAATCAATTTTAGTATAGACTTCAGACTTATATAGTGCTTTTAAAAGTTTAGTCCATTTTATCTGTGAAATAAGCTTGACAAATGCTGAATCTAATTCATTCAGGTTGACCTGAGTTACAAGAGTAGTAACAAGCGAAATGTCTCAGAATCAGTCTTTTAAAATATTTGTACAGAATAAGTATTCTATGTGTAATTGCATGTATTTAGGAATTATATGTTCCAAAAACTTGATCTGAGAGCATTTTTCTACAGCTAGTTAGTTATAAAAGTTTTTATTTTAAAATAGCTACTCCAGTTTCTCTTGGGACTCGGTAAAAGTAATTTACTGTATGATTAGCAGAGCTCAGTCACTCCTGCTTGCGTGACATTAGAAAAGTTAATCTGTTGAGGGTTCATCTTAACGTGGATATTTCAAACAGGGAAGTCAGATGGATTCTGGTAGACTGGCATTTGCCTGTAGCAGAAACACGGTGGCTGTAATAGACAATAATATTAGATGATCGACCACCCTTACCTACACTTTGAAGGCTGCTGACTGGAAACGACTTTACTAAAGAGATGAGTACAAAACCCTTAAACCAATACAACCTACAAAAAAGGCTTTACCTAAATTCTAAAGTTCATCAAGATGGTAGAGAAGATATTCAAACATGGTTCTGCAAAATAATGCAAGCGTGTGTGTACGGTATCTAAATGGATAACAGTACAAAATACTCCTAGATGAACCAAGTTAATTAAAATAAATACCTGTTCCTTGAATAAGATAAAGCATAACGTGGTATTAACTTGACAGTGTGAATAGTGTAAATCCAAGGAATTACTACTTCACATAGTAGAAAGAAAAATGAGGAAACTCTGATTTTAGACACTAAACTTAACAACTTCTAAAGCTTATCTCCAGGTCTTGATAACCTTTGTTACCTTTATAGCTTTCAACTACGTGTACCTAGAAACCTGGAAAATGAATTAGAATTGCCCATTAGTCATCTTCTGGTCTCTGAATGTTAAATCATACTTTTGTTTATTCTAACCTTCACATGAAAACCCTCCGTTAGAAATGTACAGCCCAATGTTTTACTCTTAACAGGGGGAAAAAAAAAAGTGACAGGTAAAATTAAATGTTTCAGATGTTTTCTTTGGAAAGTTACATCTCAACTATTTGGTGGGGGAGGATAAATGAGGCGAGATCATTTTAACATACTACCTCTATAATATATGCAGAGTGCCTCAGGAAATGTAAGAACTGTTGGCCTTATAAATGAAAAATTAAGAGGAAGACAACTATTTATTTCATGAGTCATCTATATTTCTACTTAGAATTGTTCAATAACCTGAAGGCTCCAGCTGGCTAAAGATTCCTTGTGATCTCAGAAATCAGGAATACTTAACCCATCTTTTAAGATAACATTCACTTTATTTTTCCCCTCAAGTCACAGTTGTATGAGCTTTTTTAATTTTAGAATATGTTAAGGAATGTCTGAATTGCTGTTATTTTGATTTACAGCATGAAATAGTAGCTTTATGGACTAGAAAACTGTATTCCTACCCCTGTTTCCAGCATCCAGCCATTTCTACTGTGTTATCTCCAAGAGTAATTCAGGGAAATAAGCCTTTTTTTTTTCCCTTTTTTTCTTCTTTTCTAATTCTAGTAATTGCTCATTTCCCACTCCCATTTTCTGGGTATATTTATGAGTATAAAACACAGTATCTTTAAGTGCACACACCCACTGTTACAGTCTGATGGGCTCCTTTGCAGTAAGAACTGCAACCTCTAGTCACATAAGCGACGACTGTGACAGGTAAACACGTTCAACATCTGTTCATGTTTTTAATATTATAATTCCCTTATGAAATTACTGGCCGAAGTACAGTTCACCCTTTCTAAATCTTAATGAAGCAGATTGTGATAACTGATTTTTGCAATCAGGTATTTCAAATGATCATTGCAGGCTTTTTGTTTTTAAGGCAATATATTTACATTGGAAAACACAGATCAAATGTTGCCATGTCTCTTCCAACTTATTTTGGTTACAAGAATATGCCAGTCAATAATGAAACCATCTGAACTGAGTCATTTTTGGAGGAGTCCAATATTTTGATGAGTCTTCAAAAAGAAAAGAAGATACCTTTCAGAGCTTTTAGTACAATAATGATTAAATAAACCCTCATCAGTATCCTATTTTTACATCATTCAGTACATCTCTCATCTAAAGGTGTCTGCTTCTAAAGATTCATGGAACTTTGACTCGAGAATCCTTATGGGTCCCTTCCAACTTGAGATATTGTATGATTTTGATCTTTTTACAATACACAAGACCAGTTTAAGGAGAGAGAGGAAAAAAAAAACCAACTAAACATCAGTGCATTATACAATCACAATCATACAAAAGTTACCCAGATGACTGAAAGTCAGGGAACACGACAAAAATAACGTGGTGATGGTCTTACCAGGAAAAAAGAAGAGCAAACCTTAGGACTTTTAGCACCACCTTTAAAAGGAGAAAAAGCCTTATTAGCCAGTACCCCTCAGATATCCACTAATTTAACAAATTGGAAACTTGATCTCCACCTTGTTCTCCATGCTGATGTCTGTAAAATAGATTCCTGACAAGACCCAGGTAGTGAATCCCCTCTTGTCTCTTCCAGCACGATTTTTTTTTTTTTTGACTAGACAAAGAGTACAGTGATATTCTATACACTGTAAATTCAGATGATCTTTCTTTCACCCTCCCTCCCCCTTTTTTTGAAGTGGCTGTTCACATACAATTTCTTTGGTTTGTAATGTAACTGTGAATTGACTCTTTGGTATTGGGTAAGAGTTTTTTTCTCCTCCTGTTTTAAATATGTTTATATTAATTGTGCATTATGGAGGAATGGAAAAATTAAGTTGAAAACTATTTTTCTTTTAGAAACTTGCGATCAGCTGTTAACGCACTTTTTCACAGCCTGAATGCTTAGCAGAGGTTTTTAACTAACTATCGAGCGATTATTATCTGAATAATGCCTGTGTTTGGGATCATGTTTTTATGTTTTAAAACTAGAAGCAAATTGTGCCAGCACTTACTTGTTAGTTTTATTAATGTGCAGCCCTCTTTCAGCTGCAGTTCTGTGCTGCTCCTTACCCCCTTACTCCACATATAGGGAGTCTTTCCACTTCATTTGTATCCCTGCTAAACTTTCTGTGTGCTTCTTTTTGCCTTTCTTTTTATTTTCACACCAGCCAGCTTTGGGAAATCTGACAGTGAAAGAATGAAAGTGTTGTGAATCGTACCTAAAAACACCTGGTAAAGGTTTATTTTATGGCATCAAATAAAAATGCTGAAAAATACCTGTCAAATGGTATTTTTTTAAAAACCAGAAAACCAGAAGCTTGAAATACATTGGGGGGGGGGGGGGGGGGGGGGGGGAAGTGTAAATTTACAAGAAGCTAGGCAATGGTGATAAAAAGCAATTTTGCAAAAGTTAAAAAAAAAGAAAAAAAGATTAAATGACATTAAAAAATATCCAAGTCTTCATTTGATTATCTTTAATCTAATTATAAAAAGGAGCTGCTTGGTTCCCTGCAAAACAAGGAGACCTTAGATGGTTTAAGCAGAAAAAACAGAGGTTAGCACAGCAAAAATAGTGCTAAATTAAAGCACTTGGAGGCCAAGGGCTTTGAACCTGGGTTTAAGCAGTCATTCCAACCTTGTGAGGCAGGGGCTACAGAAGTTTGGGCTCCTGCTAACAGAGCTCTCATTGTTCCACCAGGCAGCTAGAAAAATGCTGCTTTATATCTCCTCACACCACAAGCCCAGCACACAGAGCCTAGGAGGAGAAGGAGTCCGAGGGTGTGCTGTCCATTGAAAAGCCATTTTTCCGCTATAAACTACCCCACGCTCCATCCCTGGCTCGCCAACCGTGCTAAACGGGATGTTATGATGGTGCATAATTTATAACTGGAAATTTCTGATTTATGTGGGATTTGGGGGCATTTGTGTGCCCGCCCTCCCAACCTTTCCTCCTTCACTCAGCCCTGGGCATGGCAAGGTGAAGCTTTTCAAACTGCAGAGCCAAGGTATCCACTGCGCTAGTAGATAAACATTGCACAGTTGAAAGTTCGGTTATTCCACACCTGTTTAATATGTTTATTCAGTAATTAAAGATTAATGCTTATTCCAGACCAGATAAATATATACTGTACACACGCACGCATTTTGGAAGGAACAAAGATTTTACTGTGTTGGGCTACTTGAGGGTACTGAAACATACGATTTTAAATGGCCTAAGCTGTGTCGCATTTGGGCCATGCTATAAATTACATTACATACGTTGGTAAAGGATGCTAACAGTAGGTCAGTCGGAAGAATTACTATAGACAATTTAGAAACAGGTTACTATTTATTTGTATGGCTCATAATTATAGCTGTTTGCAGAGATGGCTATGGTTCATTGCTGTTCTGCAGCAAGATCTATAGAAGGTGTGTATGATGATGTTTCCATGATTTAGGCTTGCTGAGCCTGTAATAAACTGTATTAGCCTGATGTGGTCCCAAATGTTTTATTTGTATATAGGTACTTATATATAGATAGATAATATATATACTTTTATATACATAGCCACATGCAAAAAAAAATTCATATGTACACACAGATAAATTATATATATCTATAAAATTATATATATATATACACACTCACACAAATAAAGAACTCTTTAGTAAGTTTTCCATATGCAAAAATAGACACAAAATGAAGAGGATGGTATGAGACCTTAGCAGGGTGTGGTGTCAAAGAAGTATTTCCACAACGATGGAGACAGGCTGCCTTTTCCCTAACAGAGGTCCAGTTTAAAAATATTGTGTTCCACCAGATCAGTGAATGCTGGAACTAAACCACTGCTAAGGAACACGTCCTTGAAATTCATTTTATGTGGTTTTATTATTTGTAGCCTCAAATCAGAACAGCAGCTAATGATGTTCTTAAGTTTAAATAGCCAGTATTTATTCAAGACTGAAAGAATAATTTTCAATGGATTTAATTACCAGCCTGTTTAACCCATGCTCTGTGGTGGACTCCATTTTGCATTGGTAACACACCCAGCTTCTTCTAAGAAAGAGGGTTCAGCCAGTACTGATTTTTTTTTAAGCCTCCACCCACCGCGTGACTTGACCTTGCTTCCCAAGGGCAGAAAGCTCCGTAAACCTGAATGGGGACGGGGCAAACCCTGCATGAGATGAAGAGCAATCTCCAGCAAAGTGTTCTCAGCCCACTGACCAGCTAGCAAAACAGGAAAGGGTCAGGACAACTCAGAAGTAGCAAAGGTCTTCCAGGTTTGTTTTTTAATTATTTTTTTGGATAGACCTGCTGATGGTGAACACACTGCAGTGCCTCGCAAAGAAGCTGTGTACATCTTGTTTTGTCTAGATTTTTCCAGATGGCATGTTAAACCACTCAGAGGACAGCACATATGTGAGCACATGTTCAAAAAGAACAAGTTTGCTAAAGCATTAAATTCCCAAACTGACTCCTGTGTACAATGGCACAGATTTTCAACTGGCCATCCTGCCACCTTTCCCCCAGAAATAGATGAACTGCTCTCAGTTTTAAGACAGTGCTCCCCAAAATGGTCCTTGCATGCATGTAAAGTAGATAGGCATCTGCAGTAGTGTGCACACAACTGAGTACAGGGTGCTTTCTCAATGCCATAAAAATAAATGCAAGAATAAAAATCATTAAATCAGAGACAGAAAATCACAAATTCAAATCCAAATAGCAGAACTACTTCATTTTCCAAATTTTGGCAATGACAAGCTTCCTTCCATCCCTTCCACAATGCAGTGGGCAGAAAAGAAGGCAAACAGAAAGAAGATGCCTATCGTGCAAGTCCTGACCTGCTCTTTGCTTTCACAATACCACCAGAACTGTACAGAACATCAGTAACCAGGCACAAAGAAAAGGTGCTGCAGATCCAAGCCTCAAATCAAAGTTTTAGTGCATAGAACCACCGGCTGGGTTTGAAGGGACTTCTTGAGGTCTGATTCAGTGTTAAACTTCAAAGTTAATCCAATGTCTTGCTTAAAGCATGCAATCTAGAAAAATCCAGATATTAAAATATTATAATCAATCTTTTTCTTTTTTTTTTAATTAAAGGGCAAAACGGAAGTATTATTGTTATCCTTCATTGATGTATACCATCAGACTGTATTATCCCTGCCACAATAATGGTGTTTAAGACAATTAATTTGCATGAAATTAGTGAAATTGGGTGTTTTGGGTTTTTTTTTTGCATGTGTGTATCTATCATAATAACAGAACTGTGGAAATATAAAACCTAAATTAAGAATAAATTCTAGCAAGATTGTCACTAGAGCACATCATAGTACTAGGTCTGTACATTAGAGGCAGATATAAACAGGAAAAGCACATAAAAAGGTCTCCAAATGTCTTGATTCATGGATACACTTTGATGCCAAATCCGAGTTTTCTTACTGAGGAATATCTCTAATTTTGATTCTTTGGCCTTGAATTTTATTTTTTGCAGCCCAACAGATTAAAGTTGTAAGTATTTTGTTAACGGAATACAGATAAAATCTATACAAATACATATGCTAAGGTAGGATGTGTGACTGACAAGCAGTCACCATCAAATATATAAGCCTTCTGCAATTGCAAAAATTCAGTTGTAGAAAACATAGCTCAGAACCAGAACTTATTATTTATATTGACTAAATACCATGAAAATGTCTCTACCTGTCAAACTGCTGAGATTTAACTATAAAGGGAACACAATGAAGCACAGCACACTAAAACAGCCCCTTGCTATATTGCCCTCTCACGCACTCGGTACTCTTTTCCAGGTCAGAGAGGGCAGGAAGGGACCAACCTTGTCCTGTCAAGCTAAAAAATATGACAGAGAACAGTAAAGCAAATGGAGATCTCCAGATTAATAGGTATACTCCTCTCCTCCACCCTTGTGCAAATGCCTCCTATCTTGCCTCATCTGCAGTCAGCTACACTAGATTAAGCAGAATCCTCAGGTTTAAACAGAGAAATCACTCTTCGCACAAGAGAGACAATTAGAACAGGTACTTAATTACAGCAGCCATCCAAACTATACTGAGGTAAAAGTGCAGTTTTAAGGGGGTAAAAAAAAACCAACCAAACAAAAAAACCCCTCCAAACACGGGAACAAGTCAAGCCGATAGCAGCTGGGAGACGTTTGTGACTTCTCTGTTTCACTCCTTTAGACTTTCTGGCATTTTTATTGCATGTTATCCCAGTGATAATAAGTATGCAGATATATTAAACTGGGGATGGGGGGGTGGGGGTGGGGAATAGGGGCAACATAGCAGCAGACGTGCAGGAACTGATAAACATCGGTCATTTTCTAATAAGCTAAAAGTTTCTAGAAGCTTATAAATTAGCAAATAAACTGTTAAGATAATATTCTGATGGAAAGCCTAAAGAGAAGTCCAGTATTTGTAAGAGTAAGTGTTGAAAAATCAGCACTTTAAGCTTCCCTATCCTTGGTCATTTGGCAAAAAAAGGATATATGTTATGGTTGGTTGGAGGTTTTTTTCCTGTTCTTCTTGTTTCTGTCCTTTCAGGTTTCACTCTATAACCCTAAGTGTCATAATCTTTTTCTCTCTTCTTTTCTTCCAAATGACAACTGGGATTTTCATGAAATCATTTCACTTCAGTGCTGAGGTTTTAAGAGAAAAAAAAAACCACTAAAAAAGCACACTCCTAACTAATGAGAAAAATGAAAAAAAAAAAGCTGGAAACACTACGGTTTGGTTAAAAACATCTCTCTCATTTAGAACCATCTGTTACTGTACTTTTTTTACAAAAGTCTGTAAAAGAAGGATGGACCAAATTACAGGAGCTGGACATACTGCTTTGCAAAGGTGAACCAGCTTTGGTTATATTTGTTTACTTGCTCAGCTAATGAAATTATGGAAAATTTTTTCATAAACATAAGCAAGTTTGGAATGCCTGAAAGTGGGCTTTTTGCCAAACTAAAAAACAAGATAAAATAAAAGCAAAGCCTTAAATAAACCCAGGCCACATGGGAAGAAGTTTTAATCTCACTGACTTCATGGGTCCCAGGATTTCGCTCCTATACAATGAGTCCTTTAACAATGACGATAAAGCCATTTTCATTACTCTCCTCAATTCCAAACCAGAAACCCAGCCTCAGTTTCTTCATTGATGGGATGTGTCTTTAATGCAAAGCAGCCGTGTATCTCACTCAAACATGGCCAGGCCCAAGGTAAAAACAGGAGCAAGGCAGCCACTGGAAAGTAAGTAGCCATTAGTTGTCATCAGGGCTGCCCAGAGTCTTATCTCAGAATAACACTAAGCTCCCAAAGCCCTTGAAAATTAGATAAACTCCTCTGCTAGTGGAAAGGATCCCATGAAAGATTTTCAGATTAATTCCCCAAGCCCTTCTGCATCAACACACCTTTCCCAGTTTTCCATGGGAAATAGAGAAAAGATGCAGTGAGACAGCCAGCAGCTCCATGGGCTTAGAGGCCTCACCCTGAATGCTAATGGCAGAGGCACAAGGCTCTGAGGCATTTCACTAAGGCTGGAACCTCCCTCTCTGTGATCCACTGCAAGTGGCACAAACACCAGCTCGTTAATTAAGCCTGAGGCTGGTGAGTATTAGCCTCTTTTGCATATTAATTCTGTTAAAACTGATATGCGCAATCCATCAACAGCTCTCCCTTTTGATAAAAAAACGTATCAGAGTGACTTCTCACCCAACCAGTCAGAAAACACCTACTCGCTGAGAGATGCAAGGGGATAAAGAACTGTCGGCAAGCCCCTGGCTTGGACGTCTTTTGCTGGTTGTCCCTGGGGAAAAGCACAACACATTTAGAAGGAGCCATCAGGACCACTAGGATGTTCAGTGGGGAGAGGCAAAGGGGAGCCTTCTCTCACGTGAAGCAACTGCAGTGGGCTCTGCTGAATCAACACGACCAAAACCAAAGTGATTCCCTAGCTGGGAACCAGTTTAACAGCACGAGCACCTCAAAGTTCAAATAAAAGGAATGCAATAGCAAGGGTCACTGCAGGAACAGGCTTGTAAGGGACTGGTAAGGTTTATTAAACACCACTCATCACTCTTCGTTTAGCACAATTGTGGGAAAAGAAGATTTTACAGCCCAGTGATCCAGTCTACAGCGGGAATCAAATGTGCAAGACAAGTCCTGTCTCTTGGGAAGAAATCACCCTTTAGCTGTGAGAAAAACCACATTTGCTTCTTTGGCAAAACGTTGGGGACTCTCCTCCCACATAGGAATCAGACAAGACTCCTATTTAACTGAGAACGCCAAGAACATATTCACATATGCACACACATCACCGTTCTACCACATTCTTTCTAAAGGCATCTCTAACATTACACGTGCACAACTGCATTCAACAGTACCGCATTTGTGCTTTTAAATTTCACAGCCCAGTTTCTGACAGGCATGTCACCTGAAATACCCAACCAGAACCAAGACTGAGGCTCAGAAAGAATACATCCTGCATATCTGGATAAGCTGTAGAGAAAGTGATCAGATTTATTAAAAAAACACCCACAACCACGTTTCAGAAACTACTCATGGTTTGCCAAGAGGACATTCACTTCAGACGTCATCAGAGGATGCAGGTTATTTTCAGTAGCAATAAAACAGTTACCTCTTTGTTTTTTCTTTCACAACTTTTCCTACGTAAATCGAAGCAAAGTTATGCTACAATACAATTGTACTCACTTTGAATTATCTACTGAAAAATAAAAATATATTTATGCTTTATTAAAAACCTGAAGAATAAATTAATGCAATTTTCATTTTACCTAAGGAGATAAGTTGCTTATTTTATTTTTTTTTAACCTGCTGCCCTGTCAAGCCTTATTATTTTCACAAAGATCTGACAATTGTGGGGTCATGTTTGTTAGCTGCTTGTGACAACATTCAAAAGGGGCACTATATATCACCAAAACAGCTCACAAACTGGCTAGTCACATTATTTATTATGAGCCACACATGTGACAAATTATTTAACTCAGTGACTCCTAATAAGTCAAAGAGCAAGCAATTAGCTAACGCAGTATGAGGGCTGTTTGTGGCAATTTATAGATGCTCTCAAGCTGTCACAGCACTTCAAAGTACCATTAGGGGGGGAAACCTCTTAATGACTCACTTGAGATGACAAGCATTACACAGCACACATGGCAGCGATGAAGTTGGCAGCCGATTCTGTTACTTGAAGCTTCCTCCCCTTCCCCCAACAGCTGTTTACATGTTTGCAGTTTGCTTTTCTCTCTTGCAAAGCTGCTCATCACTGGAAATGCAGAGAGGGACGCACTGTGTTCCTGTGCAACGGAGTACATGTCGTCAAAGCTGCTCTGCGTAAGTCCTTGGCACTATGAGAAGCCCAGAGAGCTGTGTGACCGCTAGCTAGGGGAGGTGCTGCACAACTGCTATTCCCAGCTCACAACTGGAATAGGCTGAACTTCATGGAAGCTGGGGGTCCTTTTCCAGTTAGCTGGGGTTACTCTTCATAATAATTATTCTTTATAGTAAACCAAACACGGGCATTTGTAGGACATTTCGATAAAACGACATCCAGACCTTCCAACCTCAACCATTCTGTGAAACCAGATTTTCACTTTGAATTAACTCAGGGTCCAGGGAAGATCCCAACTTTAGAGTTCAGACCAGCTTCTGCAGCTCAGTCCCTGGCTTCCTGTAACAGCTTGCAGCAATTGGTGCCTATTTTGCATTTTCTTCTTTGCATCCCACTGCAAAAGTAAATGCATCCCTTTCTCTTGAGTTGCCTCTTTTATTTTCAGGGGTATCCAGTTAAAAACACTATCAAACCCAGGCACCTCAGTGAATTATGGACAGATGCTGAGAGCAAAGACTGTGAGATAAATCTAGCTTGGGTGTTCGCATCCATATGAATGCAGAGACAGTGTACCACAAGTGTAGGAACTAAAAATAATCTGGCAACATCAGGTAAAAAAACCCTGATGATGATTAGCAGATACTCTGTGTATCTGGTAAGAGGGGGAACTCGAGGAGTGGGGCAGTTACATGATTAATTTTCAGAAACTCCAGGCTTTAGATAAAACAAAGGTCAAAGAGAAGAGAAAGATACAGCCTGAAGCTGCCGTTACACCAAGGGTTGTACCTGCAGCTATGAGAGCACGACATAGCTATGCCCAGTGAAAGACAAAAATTAATCAATGGGGATGAACGGGTGACACTGAGAAAACACCATGTGCTGCCACAACTGGACATGACTGCTCTATTTCAGGAGGGCAGGAGAGGGTGAAAGAAGCAGCTATTGGACCCTCATTCAAAAGCAGTCCCTTCAAGCAAAGGCTCCCCCGCACTCCCAGGCATGGAGCAGGAGCAATTAAAGCTCTCTCTGCCACACACACATGTCATTTTTTTTCTAAAATGCAAGGAGTCACTGACTGTGCTTTAGCATTCCACAGCGCCGCAGCTGTATTACAGCAACTCTGTTATTCCAGATAGCTTGGGGGGAAAGTACCTGCATAGAGGAGTGTTAACCTCTGCCTTTAATTGCACAGTGACATCATCCACGAGATTTAACTTGTGCTTTTGACACAACATCAGAATTTCAATGCAAAAGGCTAATTTAGTACACCTTGCACAAGTGTTGAAATCCACTTCAGTGTAGAAATCAATGAAGTGTTTTAGTAGGGACAATGCAAGTCTAAAAATGCAATTAAATATGTTTTCTCTCAGAAAATGTTTCCATTTTCAAGACTGAATTTGCATACTGAGATTACTTTAAAATAGAGGAAGTGAAAGTTAGAAATTATTTTAAGGTGCGGAGCTTGAATGACAGGAATGCCTTTATGAATAGCTATAGCACAAGAATCCATTTTCCAAAAGTACTTTATCAGTTTTTCCCAGTTACCTGGGGAAGAAAAAACCCAACACATTCAAACCTTCATACAAATAATATAACAATTTTCAAACACTTTCCAGTGTTCCCTGCAGTCCTCAACTACCTGCCATTTCATCAATCTTCCAGCACCTTTTCTTTCTATGGGTTTTGGGGTTTCTCCCCACCCCCCCCCCTTCTGGTATTACTTCATCTTTGTCAAGGTTTGCTTTTGTTCCCATGCGTTTATGCCACGCTGCTCAGCTTTTCAGAAGTTATGAAGTAGAACTATCTGAACTCTGTGCCAAAGCTCATTTTACTGCATTAATGTAATAACCCCTCAATCAAATATTTGATATGCAGGTATTACTTATTCTGCTGTTCTAACGTATAAAGACTGTTATACTCTGAGGGAAAGAGTTTGTCTATTTCTAGACAAGCCAGCTTTGGGTATGGGGGGAAAGCTCCAGCTTGCATTCAGCAGAAGAAGAGCTAAGTGGAGAAGAGGTAAGAGAGTGTTTCTTGAAGTGGCGGTTTTAAAACTGATGGTTTATCAGTTCAAGTGGTTGACCAAAAGCCACAAGCTGCAGAACACAGATTTCGTCTGCTGCTGCACATGAACACAGTTGTGATTTTTTTGCCAGCCTTAGGGTCATTGGTGCTTTCCTTAGAGCTCTTCCTCCCAGAGCCATGAGATTGCAGAGGCCTCTCAGCTTTCTTTTTAAAAGAAATAAAACAAACAAACAAAAAATGTTAAAGCTTCTTTAGTTTCAAGGGAAAATTTAAAAACAAAACTTGAGTATTCCCTGAAAGCTCAGAAAACCAAGAAGGCAAATAAATCAACACTTACTCTTTTTAGGTTAAACAAATTGTGAGGGGTTTTTTTTAAGTCTCCTTATTTTTAAGATCCACTTCACTTTCAATTCATTTATTTATTTAATCTCAGTGGAAGAATCCATGGTGAATGTAACCTCATACTTCTCACAGGTACTTTTCATCAGGATAACAATTTCCAGTGCGACTCACAAAATTTAGTAATATTTTTACATACCTTCCCTTGAATCATCATGACTGCTTTTTCCCAACATCTGATCTCCTAGTAATCAAGGAAAACAAGCAGCCTTCTTTTGCAATCCTTTTCTAATCTGTGGAGAACAGGACTAATAGTACAATGGTGCCTATTCACTAACTGTCAAAATATTATTTGAACATTAGGCACTAGGGCAGAAATCCTTCATGCTCTGACAAAGAGCCACAATTTTGGCAAATGCATACGAAGTGCATTTCTGAAGTGAGAAGAGCTAACCTCTGAACTTTGCTTTTGAGATGCTCATACTTTAAAAGCAGAACATAGCAGGCTTGTATAGGAAAGTGAGCGGAAAACCCCAGGATTTGAACGGAATAGTAGATGGCCATGTCCAGGTGAAAGGGATGATATTTTACATAGACAATCACTGCGTTTTTATTTTGCAGTTCATATTTTGCCACTTCTATTTTACAGGTATGCGATTGTGTCCATGGCAATTTATAAGCAACTGTAGGAGTCAGTAACCCAGCCTTATCCTCTGAAATAAGATTTAGTGCACAGAAAAAAACCTGTCACAAAATAAGACTGTGGCTGAAGCCTTTTAGCCAAGGCGCAGGTTTTAGCGATGACAGTTCTGGCAGCAAGATTTAAAGCTGGCAATAGAAAACAATTGAACATACACAAAATTGTGCCTGAAGTTTGATGGAGTCATAATCTTCTGAAATGAGCTTTGGACAGGACATTATAAGGTCACATTTCCCAATACATGAACAAGAACAGATTAAGGTCTCCTCCCTGCAATTAAGGTGTCTCATCTTGTCCATATTCTCTAAGGAGACTATACTTGCTGTAGTCCTTGTGGCCCAAGTGCCTACATCTTCTGCCTTTGTAGTGGAGCAAAGAACAAGCTCTTAACAAATCAGACACATCTGTAGCCTTTCTCCATTGTAGTGAAACTAGTCATACTCTTTTGAATACCATTTGATTTGCATTACTTATATCATACTATTTCTTTTCCTCTGACCTTTTTTTTTTTCAAATTTCTTCACTCCCCCAACTCCACTGTCTCTTTTATCCCATTTCCCCTCAAATATTTATAAAATGGCCAGTCCCAACCATTTACAGCATCTCACATCTGAATTTGTTCATCCCCTCCCAGCTCCACTATTCTGATCAAACTGAGCCTTCATCTTTCAGCAACATTTTGGATATTTTTCACTCCACACGATCCTGAAGTACACTGCCTTTATCCAAAACCTACTGTTCTCCCTTCCACACTGCTATGTTTCTTAGCCTGCTTGTCTCAATTTACTTGACCAGCATCTCCACTGGGTATTTGTCATAGCAAGATGTTATGTGTATTTAGAATATCCATATCTTGAAGATCAGGGTAAGGAGACACAAAAGGTGTGTGGAAAGCATTGTTGATGTTAAGGACAGTATCTGATCATATTCATACCACTATGAATGAATCCTGAGTACCTGAAAATACTCAACGCAGTGTGAGAAGCGATTCTCCTGTGTTGCTGTGATAGAAAATTTTGAAAGGGAAAATATTTGTCCCACTGCTCAACACAGGTAGCATTGAGCCAGCTGGTCTATGTTTGAATGGGTCAGCTAGCTTCTAGTTAGATACATCAGAGAGCCCTGTTCCTTTCTCTCTCCCATCAGATATGGCAGCTCTGCTACTTTCTTTCAAATATTTCAGGACAGTCAGACACAAAAAAGCATTAGCTTTGCTACCTCAGTGCTGTGCAGAAACCAGTCAGGCTACTAAACTACAGTAGTAAAATGTGGAGTGGCTGCACGGGAGTTTATTTCCTGCCTTTATTGGCCCAGGTAGGGCAGAGTCTGCATCTCATTTGTGAGAAGTCCTGCTGTATGCAGCTGTCAGTCATCAGAAGGATACCCTGCACACAATAAGTCATTGCTGAAATGAAACACAGCACACAGTAATATGGTGTTCAAATGGGTGTTGCAGACAAGCTTGCAGAGGACATTGCAAAAGGTTGCTGAAGAAACCTCCACGGTGTCATGGTTTGGCCTCTGCCAGCAATTAAGCCCCATGCAGCCGCTCACTCACTCCCCTGCGGTAGGATGGGGGAGGGAATCCGAAGAGGGAAAGTGAGAGAACTTGTGGGTTGAGATAAAATCAGTTTAATAGGACACACAAAGAAGGAAGTTAATACTAATAATATTAATAATATATACACAAGTGCTGAACAGCACCATTTCTCTCCACCCGAAGTCAATGCTACTCGAGACCCTCAACCGCTGCACAAGACCCCCCCCAAACTACTCAGCCTCTCAGCCCACACGTGCAAGCAAAACCGAACAAGGAATCCATTCACCACTTCTCACAGGCAGGCAGGTATTGAGCCATCACCCCAAAGTCAATGCTGCACAAGAACCCCAGCTGCTGCACCGGGCCCCCTGCTGCCCTGCAGCCCACACCCAGTTATAAACAGAACATGACGTTGCATGGTACGGGATATCTCTTTGGTCAGTTTGGGTCAGCTGCCCTGGCCATGTCCCCTCCCAGCATTTTGGGTGCCCCCTGCCTTCACCTTGGCAGGGCAGTATCAGAAGCTGAAAAGTCCTTGACTACTTGGCAACAACTAAAAAGTCAGTGTGTTACCAGCATTGCTCTCATCCTAACTCCCAAACACATCACTGCACCAGCTACTCGAAGGAAAATTAACTCAGTCCCTGCTGAACCCAGGACATACGGGTTTTGGGCGCAGCTCAGTGCTCAACGCTTCTGCACACTGCCGGGCTTTCGGGTATTAGGAAAGTGAAGTGCCCAGGCTAGAACAATGCTTAAAAACCTGACCCAACCCCATATGCAACACTTCTGTGCTATTATTTTTTTTCTTCTTCAACAGCTCTGGGTAGAAGAGAGACTGCCTTCATAAGAAATCCTGCCAGGTCAAACTGAAATCCGAGGATTCAGATTACACCACATGATCAAGAGCATCTGCTCTCATCTCAGGCACAGCGGGGATGAGGCAAGAGTCATCATTCAAGCACTGAAAAATGAATCAGCAGCAAGTGTGGCATAGCGAGCACTCTGGTGGGAATGGAGGCAGAACAGGATCAGCAAATTTTGGGTTTTCTTGTTTGCTTTCCTTCTTGCATTCTTATTAAAAGAATCTGCAGTGTTTACGTGTGCATGTGTAAGCATGTGCATACAAAATCACGGGAAGCATATTCTGGCTTGATACGTGGAAGAAAGTAAAAAAGTCAAATCAGTGTCAATTTATAGTATTGTAAAAAGCATGTCATAGATAATGTGAGTCCTAAAGTGCTGTAGGATTTTTAGCAGCCTAATTGTATGGAAGAATTGCTTTACAAAACCATTACTTAGGGACTGTACAGTTTGAGAGCATATTGGTACGGCACATCTACTCTCTCAACTACACAACTACCACGCTAGTTTCAGAATTATTCAGTTTTCTTTCACAGAGATGTTCATGCTTTTACTTGTTTTTTCTAAAGTAAGCCAGTTATATATAACACAACATCCCTTTTCTAACAAATTTACGCTGATATGGCATTTGCCATATGATAGCCTTTTTGGTCTCATTATGAACATTAAGGTACTCCCTGCACAGCGATCCAAGAAATGGGTCCAACAAAGGCACATGTTATCTCTTAGGTGATAAGACTTGTGACGTTTGTGTAAGATCTTTGCAGTAGCAGCAAGGTCTCTGAGGCACCATTTGCGTGCAGATTCAATTCCAACTGAAGTGCAAGCGATATGGGACTGGATTCTCAGGTCTTGTTCAATACTGGATTTCCAATTCTGCTGGTACATAAAACCCCCAGTTCCTTATACTTTCTAAAAAAAGAGAGATGTTATTTAGAGAGAGGGTTTTTTTAGCTCTATCATATCAATGCTATTTGATCCTAGACTTCCTGCACTGAATTTTTTATGCATGGTAAATGTGTCAACACAGAACAGCAAACTTCCCTTATAATGCCTGACCAGTGTTTGTTAAAAAACTCACAACTGAAAAAATAACAACCCTCCAAAAAAGATTGTGTTTGAGTCCTTGCACTTCAGGACATAAATGAAACTCTAAAAAAGGGAAAAAAGGAAGAAATTTCCCCCAGGATGCATTTATTTCACAATTGCCCACTCCAAGTTTCTCATCCTTTCTCAGCAGGCATAATGAGCTGGCTGGTGGCTGTCAGAGACACTGGACTGAACGATGGCTGTGCTGCTATAGCGAATCCTGTGTTTAAATGTGTGAGAATTTGCATCTTCAACAGCCTGGGTCAGATCTGCTGTACTCAGTGATGCAAAGAAACTCCTAATTTTTCTCTATTTTTGAAGAACGTGAGCACCCACATGCAGGTCAGAAGGATTTGTACAACAATTTACAGCAGTTTGTGGAGCAGATTAACTAGATTCTTCCCTGCTGAAAGGATTATATAAAGATTAAAACATTCAAAGTAGAGAAAAGCATGTAATACGTGAGGATAATTTACACTAAACCCATTATTAAGGAGATGAACACATTTAATTTAAAAAAAAAAAAAAAAAAAGGCAGGATAAAACCTGAGTCATGAAGCAGTGAGACGATACCCCTTTAAATGAGGACAGTCTTCAAGTAAAGTTGTGGTAGAAGTTATTTCTTCACCAAAGTGGCATTTTTGCCAACAAGACTCTTGGCAGCCTTCAAGGGTCGAAGCTAGCACAATTGACCAAATATGGTTGGGAATTCGAAAACATTGAAGATATTAGCATTTGTTCCTGAGACTAACATAACACAGTCCAGTCTTGCCACCAGAGCCTATAACTATTAAGTGATAACTTAAGCACTGGAATGCAAATAATCCATTGGTTCACATTAGTGTCATTTCCATTTGTTGATGTTCCCAGTCCCCTTCAAGTCCTGGCAGTACCTTACTTGACTTCTGAAGGGAACAATCTACAGGAAATGTACTAAAAAAAGTTAAATGACGAGAGCAGAAGTCAGTGGTGGTTTACTTGCAGGGAAAGGAAAAAAGACGATACATTAAACTACACTGTCCAGAGTTACTTGACCTCAAACTGATTGCTCTTAAATTGCTTGAATTGAAGTTAATCATTTACCTACTGGCAGCTATTCAAGATTTATCTTTACAGGCTACAGAGTTTTATCATTTGTCCATAAACTCCCCGACAAATGTTAACTTTCAAAATACTGGTTTAACAGTGAAGTGTGGGGAAGCTTCACTGAAGTCAATGAAAAATTAACGTAAATGCATGATAAAATATTAAATACGTAAATAATTTGGCACTTGTCCTCTGAGAAGTTAAAAGGATGCTCTGAATACTTAGTGGGTAAAATAGAGCAGCATAATAATTTTTAAGGAAGTCATACGACCTAGAAATGCCATAATGGGCATCTGTGTTGGAAAAATAATAAGGGTCTGTAATTTATTAGAATATACTAGACAAAATTTAAATTATGTTGCAGATAAGCAGTGTTAGAGAGATAAGCACAATTACTTCTCATTTTAAAGAGAAATAGGAAAAGTTACCCTGGGAAAAATAAAGTCCTCCCACACTTTTAACTACACCTTTATCTAGCACATATATCAGTTTAATGTGTCCACACATCCCAGCAGAGATCTGTGACTTTAAATTTAAACCTGCAGTAAAACCCCCCACCCATAAACAAAACCCAAAACCTGGATTTCAACGAACTCTGCGGTTGTTATAAGGATAGTCTTTATTTGGAAAAAAAAAAAAAAAAAAGAAAAGAAAAAAAGAAGACAATGAAGGAATGTTAAAAATGACAGTGACCTAACAGAAAACCATGCTTTCTTAAACACTGTATTTTTATGGAGAGTGAGCAGCTGCAGGACTACTCCAGAATTTTGCTCGACTGGTTCCTGAAGCTATGCCAGAGACCATCAAATTATTCCCCTAATACTCTTTGCAGCTGACTTTGTTCCTTTCTTATTGAGGCTGATCAGTGATGTAGGCAAGGGTAAAACACAAGTTAAATGAAAGATACTAAATTCTGAAGAAAGAACCTCAAAACCAGCCTGAGATAACCCTCCCATAATCTGGCCAAATTGAGAATTAACCAGAGAGAGGGCAATACAGCCCAGCCTGTGTCTGAGCACCTTGGCTAAAATATGCTTGAAGAGCCCAAAGTTACAAATATCTTCATAGCTTAATTTATTTCCCGGGCCTGTGCTCTTTCCAGAGCCTAACATGTCAGACAGACCTCCATACTTGAAAGATGTATAAGCTCATGCTTTCTAAGCCAGACACAAAATGCCCTCAGAAACAGGAAAAACTAATTTTTTTTCTTTTAGCTATGTGCCAAATTGCTAGACCCAATTATTTATTCCTTCATTCCCTACAGCGTCAGAACCAAAGAAAACTGAAAATCCTGAAGCCAACAATTAAGTCATCAGACATATCAGCCTTTTCAAGCACAGTCCACTGCACAGAAAAAGTGTGGGGGTTTTTTTTGGTTTTTTTAAGTTATTTTAAATATTATTTAAAAGCAGTAAGGTAAAGAAATTAGCACTTCTGCATTTTCAACCATCTCTGCATTTTCAAAAGCGGTCTGTTGTTCTAGGCACTTCGGGTCCTGAATTCTCACCTTGAGATATGAAAAGGGATTTGATTTCCTGAATTGAATGATCCTTACCTTTTCAACAGGCAGACTGAGTCTGCACACCAAAATGAAAGCATTCAAGATCTAGAGCACTAATCTCTTAAAAATCAAAATGCAATGCAGAGGATTGTTACATTTATTTTCTGAATGAAGATAACTAAGTGTATTCCATCTACCCCTTCAGAAGACTGCTGAAAGTCAGCATCCATATTTGCAAGCTGCATCCCATTCCAAGCTCAGGAAAGTGATTTTCACAGCTTCCATTAACATCCTCGTACTGAAAAAAAATAATGCAGTTGCATCTGGATGTCTGTAATGACAACAGAACTATTCATGGCTGAACTATTTTGTTCCTGTATATCAGAAAGTCATGCGCTTTCCTGCTTTCTCTAGAAGTGTATAATTCATTTGTGACTCTCTATAAAGAACTAAATCTCTGTGAACGAGATGCTCAATAGAAAAAGTCACCTGTGCCCTGAAATTACTGATAAATACTTTTCCTGCAAGTAACATTCCAACTAATTTCAATGGCATTTCCAAAAGAGCTGGGAATGCCAGCAAAGACCTGGATTCATCTGTATCGAACAGTTCCACTAAATAGCACAATGAAACAGCAACTCATTGTGTAGAAATTTTTTTGCTAACATGAATACTAGATATTTCAAGAAGCTTCAAAAAAGATTCACCTGCTCTAGGTGACCCTGCTTTAGTAGGGGGGCTGGACTAGATGATCGCCAGACATCCCTTCCAACCTTCTGTGATTCTGTGTTAAAAAAGTGAGCTTCACACTTAATAATGTGTGAGATTGTTGTAAAATTAGAATTTTAGAAAATAATCTAAGCATTCTCAGATGACATCAATAATTTATGGAACCTAATAGGAGAAAAATGCTTCCATTTTGTTATACACTTACAGTTTTACTCAATTTGCTCAAGAATGTACTACTTCCTTTCCCTTCTTCCTCTCTCTGCCTCCCCCAATTTGTAGAAATTATTTTAACATGATATCAACATATTCACTAAAAAGCAGAAAATAACATTCCCATGGAAAAGGTAACTGCCTGTTATCTTAACCAAGAGATTAGATTTGAATGCCTCAATAGTCTGTATAAACTTGGTTGTGACAGTCCAAACAAGGGTTTAATTTTAATAAATGATTATTTGCATAACACCCCCCCTTTTCCTTTGGCATAAAACCAAGAATATGAGTTGTTTCCCATCAAATATGCCAATTGGCTTTGTCACAGTTATCTTCCTAATCTATGTTAGCAATTAGTTTTAAGAAACTTCGCTTAATGTATAAGAAATTAAATCAAATGATCACATTTATTTTGTATACAGACTTGCAAATTGCTTTTCTCATTTCTTTTTGGCTCCAAGATACTATTCAAAACATTTCTAGAATAACATAACCGTATTTCATAGATAAGAAAAAAGGGTATGCGTGCCTCAGTAGAGAGAGAGGAAAAAAAAAAGCAGTGTTTAATGCCAATATTTTGACATCTTCTAAGGAAGACAGGAAAAGGTATTTGCCCACACAATTCAATGACACTTGCATTTCCACTTCCCCCTTTTTCCTTTCACAGCAAGAACAAAATATTAACTTGTAAGAAAGAGGGCAAATGGGAAAACAGACATGAAACCCACGGGAAATCCAAATTCTATTTCATTTTGTTGTGCTTATAGAAGCAAAATTCACAGTTTTATGCCGTTTTAAGAAGAGGAGGAGAGGAAAGGAAAAAAGAACCCCCTAACATCTAAGCAATATGCTGCAGAGAATTTCTGAAAAACTTTCGTGGCCAGCACCTTTTGTCACAGGCAATTTAAGGGATATGTAATAGAAACTACAAGGTATTCAATGGCAAAACCAGTATGAATAATGACTTACTAACAGAACTAAAAGAGCATTCAAAGGCAACCAAGACTGTGGCAAAGTACATAAAGCCAAGAACTCGTAATTCTTAAATAAAATATGTAGCTACACCTTTGCTCTAAACAAAGTTTTCAGAACGACAGTTAAGAATCTTCTTTTCTCGCACTTAGATTTTAAAAAGAAGTGAGATTGCAATTCAATGCTATTTTATCCTGTTCTCACACTGCTTCATTCAGAATAATGCTTTGCAGTGTGCAGCTACCTGTCTTTAATAAAAAAGCAAACAATACCCGACTATTTTTTATTGCTGCTTTGCTGCTACTGGATCGAAATATCATTAGTATGCAACAGAACATTATACGATGCTCTACTGAGGAAAGTTCATTGGCGATCGCATTTCAGAAGCTGCGGAGGTGAAGCAGCCTCCTCGTTTCCTTTGGCCATGTGAACATGAGGAAGAAAAGCTGCTGAGAGGAAGAAGCCAAAAACCAAGCTGGCACGATCCATGACAAGCAGCTGAAAGAGGGACCTTGGGACAACAATGTCGTCATCAGTGTCCAAGTACCTTTTTTTTTTTTTTAAAACCAGCTCTCACATTTTTTCCCCATGACGAATAGCTGTTTCCAAAGGTCCCCTCCCACTCCTCCCTCAGTCTGTACACAGCAGCCCTATTCCACGTGTGTGCTATATTCTACTTTTTTGTGTAGTATTTTCTTACCCTATTCTCCTCGCACTCCCTCCCATTTCCCATGTCTATTTAAATGTCTCACGATGTTCATACGACTCAGTCTGGCTGTATAAAAGCGTAAATTCCTTCCAAAGAGGGATTGCCATGATCTCCTTGAGGAGTTTCTGCAGAACTGGGGCTCTGATCTTGGTCCAGGTCCCAAGAGAATGGGGAATGAATAAAATAAACAACCTATTTCATGATCTAAAATGTTTGCACAATCGGTAATTGCTTCCCACGCAGAGTCGTACTTCAGAAACAGCTCAGTAGTAGGTAGCTTGCTCTGAGAGCTTGTTGAGTGACAAGGAGATCTTTAAGACATCTGGGGACATAATTGGATGATGAGCACTTTTGAAAACCTGTCCTTAGTGCTTTTCCCTCCCTGAAAACGTGCAGACTATCTGCAAATAATTTTAAAGATGTTGATTCCCACAGTGTAGTTGTACGGGTCAGCTTCTCAAAGACGACACTGATGTTAACAACTAGTATGAGTCAGCTGTTCCAAAGTGTCAATTGCCCCAGCACTTTTGCAGTAATGCACTGGATGTCCATATAATTGAGATTACATGGAAAAAACCTCAGAGATCATCATACTAGACATTTTTGAAAAATTACATTTCTTCACTGGTGGGGGGGGGGAGCTACCAAAATCCTTTGAACTATAATAAAAATAAGCATGTGTGTAGCACAATAGCCAGAGTCACTTCTGCCTATACTCAGAATAAACGCTGCCTACCCACACAACCATTCCATATCAAATTCTAAAGAAATGAACCCACAGAAACATTGAAGATTGTCTTCTTTTAGTACATCACACATTCCCAGGCTAAGCACAGGAGACAGGGAATTTGATTTTTAATACTGCTTTGTTTTAGATATAATAATTTATGTAAACATTGTTTTTTAATATGGTTGTACACTTAAGACAAAGTGTGTTTTTTCTTTGATTGAGAAAAAAAAAAAGCGAGTGCTTACCATTAGGCAAAGGCACAAATTCATTCCATTAGAAACAGTAATTGACTTAACATAACCAGATGGTCTTTTTTTTAAAATTCTTTTTTAACTATATACAGACTGACATGTAACTGTCATGATCCTGAACTTCAGTTTTCACAGCCAAGACCTTCAGAAATGATGGTGACCAAGATTTTACAGGGAACATAAGCTTTAGAAGGCAAAGAAGGACAAAAACGTGCATGTGGTGAAGGTAATGATGCATACAGGCATACATTTCAAGCTATTATTTAAATTGTCAATAGCAGGCATCAAGAATGCTCATTCCCTTCCTTTGGAATTCAAAGAACACTTCCTAACTAAAAATATCCAATGGACCAGATCTTCCTTTCAGAGCTGTATTCTAATCCTACCAATATTTGCAGAGTGTTGGGGAAAAAAATTCCGCTACCTGCTCCCTCCAAAAACAGTATGAATGTAGCTGAGGATGCTCATAAAAAAACCCTGTTCTTTTCTTCCTCTCCATCCTGATGATAACACTTGTGGCTTTCATTGGCCTCAAAAGATATATGCCTGTCCTTACCTTTGCCAAGTTGTAAATTAGTTATTTACAACTAATAACACATTTTAATAGACCATTTTTTTAAAGGATCCTACTGCAAACAATAGACAATAATCCCTTTTTCTTAAATACAAATGGGGTCTGTTGGACAAAGTATTATCTGGGCAAGTAAGTCTTGTGCTCTGCTCCTTAACTCTTGTGATCTATGTACAGGATCAAAACGTATTTATATAAAAACAGTGTGTACGCATACTTTTCTTCTTAGCTGCAAGGCCAGGCTTTCTGAGCGTTGCCTATTTTGGAATTCTAGGTTTGCCAAAGGGCTTTCATTTTCTTCCTCTGTCTGTCTCTATAAACTGCAAGACATGCTAAGTTTTTCTATAAAAGTGCAATAAACCCATGCTTAATCAACCCTTTGTTGAGCTGCACACACATGGACACTGTAAAATACAGCTCAGATCTAATGGCAGGACCTCTGTTCATGGCTTTGAGTTCGGTGGTGTTTAAGACATGGAAGTGTTACTATTTTTTACCCTCATGTGTAAATATGAACATTTGATGCCTTGGACTTCTTTGATTAGACATGCATTCTCACCACGCAGCTGCAAACCCTTTTTTTCCTTCCTACTATTGCTCCCAGATAAAACCAAGCTATTTTGCCTCAATACTAAACTCAATCCTGGTCTTCACTGCCAGTTCACCTCCAGCTGCCTGTACAGAGTTTCACACTAAGCCCCTTGTTTATATCAGTGCTGCAATTAAGCCCAGGCCAAGAAGAGAAGTCCCTCAGAGGGTAGCAGAAGTGCAAGGCTAAGAATTGATTTTCAACTTCTGCGATGTAGCCCATACACATCCTTTCCCCCAAGGAAAAAAAACCCTCCCCAGCCGGATCTCCTCACGCCCCACCTTTCTTTGTGTGCATGTATTTCTTTGGTTTTATTTTTGCTTTCGGTGGCCATTTTTGGGACATTTTTCACAAGTTGAATCCCATTTCCAAATTGGCCAGTGAAAAGTTTTAGCCATGCTGAAATCATTTCCAGGGCTAAATTGGGAAACCTGAGGCAGCTGGGCAATCTTACAGCTGGCTGAACTGTGGCTTGCAATAAAAGGCAGTGTGAATAAGGTATATTGAAGCTAAATTGGATTCGTGTGAAGGGCCGTTTATTCTGAAGGGGGGTGTGGGGGGAGGAATTAATGAAGAGAAATTAAATTAGCTCAACCAAGCTTTTAAAAATATACTGAAAAAATACCTGACCTGCTATGAACCTTTTAACAAAGCAGGAACTTTGGGCTAGCAGGACCAGCTCAGCTCAGTTTTGTTTCCCTGCCGAAGGTACAGGTTTCAGAGGATGTATGCTACTACTTGGCCTGATAAGAAACTGGGTTCACAATGGGTATTTCTGTAACCCAAAATCAACGCAGCACAAAGCCACTGCTATGGGAAATCCAGTGTAAACCAATATGCAGGCCACATACAGAGGTCATTGTAGCTGATGAAATTATTTAATTAACTAATCAGCAGATACCTAGAGAAAAAATAAACATGCCCTTTCATCCTTGTTGCTGAAATTCTCTTCGCTGAAATAAAAAGAAATTGCAGACTACCCTCCTTTGGAGACATTATCGATTAACCTTACAAATATTAATGCCATAATTAACTGGAATAACATTTTACTCACACTCTCTAATCTAATCTAGGACCTCTTGCAATGAAATAAATGCTACATGACTACATGACGTGGCTGATTTCAAAACTGGAAGCTGAAAGAGAGCTGGGAGAATTTAACAGTTTTTTAGTGGGGAGGGTTTTTTCTTCTTTTTCTTCCCCACTTCAACCCCCACAGAATGAAACAGTCAAACTGCATATTCCTGAAAAGCTGGAGCCACTTCACCAGTATAGTTCAATCTACCATAAAAGCCACTTGGCTGTCACAAGGTTTCCCTTTGAACATTGTGTAACTGATACCACAGCTAATTTTTATATTTATTACTTTTCCTGAAATCCTGGAAATTCGTACATGTGCCTCCAGAATAACAATATTTTTAATTAGCTATAATAATACTGATGCAACAATTTACAGCTCACCTACCACTCTTAGCAAGTTTGGCTTTGTAATGGTCTCTGTGAGGCACCCAGACTGGATTCATTTCACAGATGTAAAATGAGAACAAAGACTGAAGGAAATCTAGCATGGACATTTCTGACACCTTATTGGTGGTGCTCCCTTTGGTGGCTATTACATCTTAAATATAGAAAAAGCTCTCCTGAAAAATATGTTCAGGTATCAGATGTTCTTAGTCACATGTGTTGAGTCAAACTTCCAGAGACACCGGTATTTTGTGCCATTTTTCTTTCCCAAGTCTGAGAGGTTTTAGGGTGGAGTGATGGTTTGCCTGTTTCTCCTCTCTCCATGCCAAGAAGTGCCACCTTCCCCCCACCCCCAACTATGAGTCATAACATTATGAACTCGATGATGGGAGAAATCAGATTTTCCATCACTCCACTGTAATCTTGACCTTGGTATTATTCATCATCCTCCCAGCTCCAACCTAGCCACAAGAGAGTCAGTTCCTCTAAAGTCAGTCAAAATAGACGTACCTGGAGTATATCTGGAAATTAAAAGTCTAATTAATGTGTCTGCACAGTGAGACCTTTCCTGCTATACTAGTTGAAGAGTTGCTGGGGGCACAGGGACTGAGTTGCAGGCATCATGAGCCACATCACCAAGTTGTGGTCACATCAGATCTTAACATGCTTAAAGAAAGGAATCGCTTTAAATGCTTCAAAGTACGGAATGAATTAGGTATCGCTGCAGGTTGAAATCTGTAATAATTTAATCAAAGAAATTGGGTCCTGCTACACATGCAAAACACATTGCAAGTGACAATGGGCAAAACTTAAAATGTCTTCATTTTATTTTGTTTCTCAAAGGAAATGCATCCTTTGTGCATTAAGTTATTGCTTGGGTTTTAATAGTGGGCAGGAAGGAAGTAGAATGTGGTTTCTAAGGGTCTTCACTTATATTTCTTGTAATAATTGGCTACTATGATCACTGTTATATGGCAACAAATCCTTCTAAACCATACCCCTTTCCTTGCTTCAAATTCAGTTTTGAAGTTTGCATGCAAATTTCCTACAACAGAGCGTTCCAGGCAGGCTTTCCTGTATTTGAGGATCCCTCTTCTCTATCTGGTACACAATCCGAAATGTCGAGGAAGAGGCTAAAAATATCAGAGTGATTTACTTTTGGTCCTGAAGGCTACAGATCCCTGTTCTGAGAGGAGAAGGAAGGACAGAGAACACAGCATGTCCCCAGTTCAGCTCAGTGTGATGCTCCAGAATTTGTGGCTGGCATTGCAAGTGAAACCCTAGTCTGTTTAAGGGCACCACAATGCAGAAAGCCCAAAGGGATCCACTGCTCATTCCTTTCAAACAGGCTTTCAGTGCAGATTGCACGCTGTGGGGGCTGTGGGACTGAAGTCAAACTCTGCTGCAGGACTGTAAATTCACATTGGGATCCTGCAATAACCACTGCTGTAGTTTCTTCATTTTTTTGTATTGTGAATTTCAAATTTCCTTCCTCTGAGTAAACTTCAGTTGAAAGAAATGAAATTCATAATAACCTGAGCCAAACATGACTTTGTCCAAAACTGGAACCACCATATACAGGACCCTCTGTGTGTGCCATGCACACGTGTGTCATGGCCCAAACAGCGGTGTGAAAATGTTCAGTCTGGCCTGCCTTTCTGGTCTTTGGAAAGGGCTGCACTACTTTACAAGACACAGTAGTTGAGCCAGTAGGTTTTTATCAAGCTCCGGCCTGGTAGCTTATTGACCAAGCTCACTGGTCATCTGGCTCACTGCCAGATCCTCGGTGCCAACAGTAAACTGGTATTTAATGCAAACTGCTTTTTATTAGTTTATAAAAAAAATAATAAATCACTACAGAACAATCATATAGGGGGTCAGCCAGACAGGAAACAATGCTGAGGGGACCTGAGAATAGAAAAAGGAGTATATCCTGGCATCACAGAGTCCTGGCATCACAGAGTCCTCTGAGCAGCACCAGTGTCCTCCCCAGCTTCTGGAAAAGGCATGCTGCCAGGAGGAAGAGCAGGAGGGAGAAGCAGGTCATACTTGATAGGCCATATACCCAGCTACTGGAATGAACCCAAGGGTCCCAAACAACTTGGGAGTGATGCAGTCTGTAGCCAGCCTGGAAGTACTGTTGCAAATAGAAAGATGCTGCTGCCCCTTCCTTATCATGCAACTGAGCAAATTCTGGGCACAGCCAAGGATCCTGACTGTATATTGAGCACTAACTATTCATAATAGCTAATTACATGCTGAAAAATTGCATTACACACTACAAACAGAATATGAATTCAGGCTAAATTCAGTATTAAACTTCACACCTGGGCTCTAACATTGCTTGTCAGAAAATGAGCTGAGTATTTTCTTTTTCTTTTTTTCTGTTTTCAATGTTAGGTTAAAAATGCAAGAAAACATTCTCTGGTAATGGAAATACCAAGAGACCCCTAATTATAATGACATGAACAGGCAGCACTGTGTAAAATTTCTGAAACACATTTAAAAAGCCAAGTTACTAAATCTAAACAAAGTTAACAGATCTAATTGTATATTTTTCTAATCCCTACATGTTTCATTATTTCACCCATGATAATTTTCATCACTTATTCTCTGTTCTGAAAGGGGTTTTTTTAAAAAATAAAACACATTACAATTGAATGAAATGCACTGACATGTTCCTCTTTTCCATCTGAGTTACCTTCTTTAAACTGTTGCAAAATTTCTATTTGTAAAAACATTATTACAAGGAAGGGATTCCTCACCACCCACTCAGCTCCCAGAAGCCAAGAGAACAAACTCAAAGATATTGTTTTTCTAATTTTACACTGATACTCTTTGGCCCTAAAAAATGTTCCAGGTCTAGTGTGCATTTTAAAGGGATTTATAAAGAATTAGCTCGAGCAATGTCAAGAGCTAACTTCAAGATTATATTAATTTTTTAAAACATGGCATATAGGACAAATAATTCTCTGACTACTTTTTCCCTCCCTTCCCAACTTTCTCATTTAAAATGCTCTGACTTTTCTTTAGGACAGAAATATTCAAGGGCTGTGGAATAACCCCATTTCTACAGCTTTTACCACATATCATCCATACTATGGAATTTTCATGCTAGAAGACCTCAGTCAACTTGATTTGAAGCAGGAACGTGGGTGTTTTTTTTCCTTTCTTTCTTCCCTCTAGCTAATGATGAATTATTATATTAAAAATATATATTCCAGCTTCAAAGAAAAGCTAGGTTGTTATAAAACACAGGCGTTCAGAATTAAGTTTGAAAAGATTTGACCTTTTGCACACAAAAACTAACACCTACATGAATGAAGTACTGTAGTAAGTGATGATATATGATGGATCATTTAAAATGTGTGTATGGAACCCTGCACATTATTTAAGGCAGGGGCAGATGGTGGTTACAGCACATCCAACATTTTCCAATTACTTTGTCTTTTCAAAATATATCCTGCCCATAAAAATATTAGCAGAATCCTGGTACTTTCATAGAAGGAATACTTCTCAAATACAAAAACTTTCAATGTAAAGTTAAAAATATATCTTCAGATAACCTCCTGCTCTCTCTCTTCCATAGTTTAATAGGCTACAAAAGAGAAACTTATGAGGTAGTACATCCAGAGTTTTATCCTAACATGTTAACCAGAAATTTACCTGATCTTCTTCAATAGGTGATAGGAACTAAATACAAAGAAGTGATCTAGCCTGATCTGCCTTGAAGATAGGGCTGATTAGATGTAGGGGTTTGGTTTTGCCCAAACTCCAACAAGAAGGTAAGTAATTTGAGACTGGAGATAACGCAATATCTTCTGTTTGCACAAAGAGATTAAAAGCAAAATGGGGAAGACAAACACAACACTATTAACACTTTTATATAATGAAATTAATATTTCTTCCAATCTTTATCCAGTTAGATAAAACTCTGGGATGAGATTTCAACAAAACTTACATTGGGCTGACAATGGAGCACATTTTCAAAATAAAAATCAAATTAAAAGTATGTTGGAATTGGACCCCAGTGTGAAGGGAAACAAAAGTTCACAAACAAAACTCCTTTCCAAGTTAGGCTGTAAACCAGGAACACATGGAGAGAAGAAAAGGCTGTTTGTATTGTTCCAGGAAACTGGATCAAGGACTATTCCATAATTGCATTAAGCAAATACACTATAATATCTCATTGAAAAATTGAGAGACATCATGGGCTAAGTGACTGGCTGATCACAAAACACTGAAGTCCTGTAAGCAATTAATTCTTTAATTACTACAGTTATAAGCTTTTTAAACCAATATCGTGATCTATAGCAAGTATATGAGGAAATAGTATTCTGAGACATTTCTACTTTAAGTACAATTTCTTTATACATTCATTTTCAATTTAAGGTCCCATAATGCCTATGTTCAGGATGCTCGTGAGTTGATGAGTTGTAGACAATAAAGTTCTGAAGGAAAGATAAAGAATAGTCTTTAAAAACTGCTACTGAACTGACATAGCGGAGACACTGTTGTTTCAAGATGAATGTAAGTTACTACACTGTGCAACTTCCTTACTGTTGGCATTATTCACCCCTTCCAAAAATCACATTATTACTCTCCTTACTGACAAAAAAACTCAAGCCATGCATTTCTGTGGGTTTTCAAGTCAATAGGAACTGCTGGGCACAATGTCATAGAGACCCTGAAAAGCGATTGAGGAGAATCTGTTTCTGCTTCCAGAACTGCAAAATACTTCCTCAGTGACTATGACAGAAGACCAAAGCAGATAATGCATTTCCCAAGAAGTTTGGCCTGTGACTACCCACGACAAGATCTGCTACATAGACCTTTACACAGACCAAATTGCCTCCAGGCCTTGCAGAAGAGGTGAAATAGTACTTTACTACTATAATTATGCTGATTTAAGTGATGCAGAACTCTAGAGTAGATACAGCTTGACCCAAAGTTCCAGTTGCTTTCAGAGACCCACCATGAAGACAAACCCTTTGCACAATACGGACAACTTCCTTGTCTGCCTGTCTCACAGAGCCACACTGCCCAGGCTAAGTTGTTTTCTACTATCAAAAGGATATCAAAAGAAGTCCACTTATAGGTTAATGGTTCTACATCCATCTTACCCTAGAGAGCTATGCAGCCATCATAAATTAGCATAATACTGTGGTTTTGAATGGGATCCACTCACTTGCATCACCTGAGTAGCTGGTTCTTGAAGGAAGGAAGCAAAGATTTGTTTCCAAAAGTACTAACGACAGATCACCCAGCACCTGACAGCACGTCCTTGTGCTGGTCATTTAGGCCCAGCTTTGGGAGGTTTAAGATTCAGCATTATTTCCCACAGTAGAAAGCTGTCATTTTCTGTACCACTTGCATCTCTTTGGTTCTGCAAATATGAAATAGAGAACATCACTGGCTGGCTCCCAAATGGATCTCAGCCTTCCCAGCAGGAAGGATGGTGACTGGGAGGAGAGGGCCCCCTTTACAGGGACAGTGGAGATGGAGAAAAGGGGGGATGGGGTCTTAGAATAACGGACAGGGATTGTAGAGACCACCCAGGAGATGAAGAAAATGGTAAAGCTGGGGAAGTTACTGAGCACGAACAGTAGCTAACTGTCAAATTTTAATCACTTTGCCTTTGAAATCTTTTTTTTTTTTTTTTCTCCTTTACGCATACAGAACGCAAATGCATAGTTCATATTCAGGAGTAACAGCTTGCAAAAGCATTTAAAAGTAAAGCAGAATTTTAAATTTAGCACAGCCTTCTCAGTGTTTTCTAATCCTGGCTCAAAGGCCGAACTTTGTTAAAATTTGTTACAAACAAAAATGTTAAGAAGTTCCCAGACTTTGATGGGCTTTGCTAAATTTAAACCCATGGTGAAATTTTTACAGGAAGCTACAGACTGAAAACGATATAGCCATGAGGAAAGACCACAGTGGAGCTGCTTGTATGTGTTTCTCTTTTGTAAAGCTCTGTAGTACTGGTGTCACAACACCTAGCTCTTCTGCAAGCAGTTTCTCTCCTCCAGTGCTCTCTGGTCCATGCTTTCCCCACACAGAGATGCATTCCCAAACGTGACTCTACAGCAGCCATAGAGAGGAGAGCGGAGCTGGAGCACCAGGGCCAGGCTGGCTGCCTGAAAGCCACCTATTGTTCCCACAGCAGGCCACCCTGCAAAGCACACTGGCCCCTGTCTCCAGAGGGAACTCATGCTTGGGGCTTCTCTCCACCAATCAATATTCTGGGGCACAGAAACACTGTAATTTGATGTTAACTGGGTCAACCCCTTACTTTAGTTAAAATGAAACTCCAGGCTTGTCCGGTTCTACTTCCAGTTACATTTTATTGTTGTTTAGCTAAAACAAATCTATTTTAATGGCAGTTCCTTCCCTTCATTGCAGAAGTGCTCCACAAGAAGTCTCCTCCCTTCTTGCACTGAAGGCGCACTGTCAGGGCTCACTCTACTCATGGGTCCAGGGGCTTAATTTCAATCCAGGCCCAGGTAGCCAAGTCTTGCCTGAGCTGTGCTGCAGGCATACAGTGGCCCCATCCTGTCCCCTGCTGTCCTGGCTTATTCACCAGTTGTCACGTACGGTCTCCAGCCTCTTCTGTGGCTTCTGACTGGACTCCCTGGACGGACTCTGGACCTGACCCATCGCCTTACCCTGACTGGAGTTGTTGAAGAGACCTTGTTACCCATATGCAGCTCTGCCCACCCAGCTCAGATGCTGCAGGACTGTGCCTTGGTTGGTGAGGACACTGCCTGTGCTGAGGTCACAGCCTGTCTGCCTTATGGTGCAGCCATAAGGTCCTGCTGCTCCCTGACACTAAATCTCTGCAGCTTGACAGGGAACTTCTCAGTACTCCCTGGGATCAGGGAAGCTGCCAGGGAGCCCTGCCATGTTTACTCTCTTAGCACCTACAACTAGTGGCAATAGAAGTAGCAACTGCAGTGAGATCCATGCAGGAACAGCCATCTAAACGAAGCATAGTGAACTCATCAAAGTAAAGCAACATTCATCTGCAGGCATGGAAGATACTGGAATTAAGAAGGAACTGCTATTGGAAGTGTGGTATGAGCAGGACAGTGTAGGTGAAGTCTGATGAAAACTGTGCAGAAAACACAAATGGGCTGTAGAAAAGCTCTAGATATAAGCATAGATCTTGAAGTGTCTAGAATAACACCGGGGACTCCTTTAGCAACAGGACCATGCATGAGGCAACCTTTGGTTGGTTTGCCTTTAGCAACAGGACCATGCATAAGCTGTCCTTTGGTGACCCATGGAAGAGCGTGTACATAACCGGCAAAGTTCTCTGAGGCATAATGACCCAGAGGAAAGGTATTGGGGTCGCTGGGTTTCTCCTCACTGTGCAGGAGGAAGGACTGCTGAAGAGCAAAACCTGTTAATCACTAGCCATCTGACATGCTACAGCTAGGGATCATCATGGTTGTGCTTTACCAAGGTGGCACAAACATGCAGCTACCATGTGCAACAAGGACAAGCCACAGAAGCAGCAGGACTGTGAACCCTGGCACTGAACTTCCCTCAGACCCCGGCTTTCGTAAAACCTTCTTGGGGCCTTAACAAAGAACTGTTACACTCTTGGCTTACATTTTACAGAAATCTGACCTTTATCTATCCATCTTGTCCAGCTTCTTATCTTCTCCTTTTCTGCTTTGCAAGGCGGCACTCGTTTATTCCAGGCAGAGGAGAGACTAGAAAGGATCTCACATTTCTAGGATATATTTGTAAATGAATACACAAGTCTATATGTATAAAAACATCCCATGCCTATGAATATCCAGAGCATCACAACTGACTGCTCTATAGGTAATGTCTCACTACACATCTGTCACTACACCAGAGTGAAGAGCATCAGGCAGCCCTGTGCTGCTCAGTGGATCTCTCCTGCCATCCCAGAATCACTTGTCCAGGTCTATGAAATTTTAAAGCTGCATCTCATCAGAGCACATATGCATGTTACTACATGCGACAAATTCAAAGAAACTGAAACCAATTATGACAATAAATGTTGGATTAATCTTATTCAGGGAATTATTTAATTCCATTATAAACAATCAGATACTATTTTAATTTTTTTCTCCAAGAAATTTTATTTCTATGTCTTCAAAATACACCGTGTCCTACAACCGAACTGCTACACTCTTTCAGCACCTGCCATTTTTTTAGAAGGGCTCACTCCGTGCACAGTGTTCAACTGAATCATCGCATCTCTGGAGCTGAAGTTGGAGATTTACAAAGGCCATAAGGCAAGTAACATACAACTTTAATGTATTTCACATATTTATATTAAAATATGCTGAATTTAGATACATACACATTTCCATATCTGTCCCTATCAGAGCCTCAGGAATCTTCAGCTAAACTATTTTAGTCAAGATGACTTTCAGGAATTTAATGTAAAACAGGCACTGAGCAAACTCAATCACTAGGCATGCCATATATATAGAGAGAGACAGAGACCATAAAAAGTGCAAAAGTTCACTCACTGTGTTAGTTTTGTTGAACTTTTTAACAATTATGTTCTCTGTCGCTATTAGAAATACACACGTGCATGCTTTGTATTTTTTTCAGAGGTGCTCTAGCATAGAGCTTGTCTTGTTTTCCACCAACATAGATGCTATAAAATCATGCTTGATTCAGATTACTTCTTTCCTCCCCTCTCTTCTTCCCTTTTCCTCAGCCTTATCCTCCTCCATGTTCTTGGGTGGGCAGATTCATGGGGAGACTTGGTTTTTAGTATAGCCACCACCAGGCAGTTTGCTACTCTCCTGGAGCACATCTGGGCTTTATATCAGGCCTTTAATTAATCCTCAGTGAAAGCCAAGCTATGACATTTTGACTGGGCAGGCTCCAGTTTTGGACAGGTCTTGATTTATTGCGACTGAGTCTCAACCTACTTTGATTTATTTCAGCTTTGGGGAGGAGGGCAAGCACTGAACAGAAAAAGCACTGTTGGATGTAGAACATGTGATGCACGTAAAGGACCTCCATAGTACTGTGGCCCAAATGACAAACAGCTCAGACAATCTGCACTAAAAATAAAATTTAAAAAAAGTCCAAGTGGTGAAAAGATTTTGGTGAAAGAAATCACTTAAAGCAACAACAACCACCACTACTAAAAAAAGCAACAACGAATAATAAAAGGCTTAGCGAAATAGGATCACACTATTTGGCAATAAGTGCCAACAAAGGAAGCCTATGCCTTATCTCTGCGTAAACAATAAATCCCTGGTCACTCATTAGTGTTAATCATGCCTCTCATCTGCACTCAGCTAAATACAGAGAGGCAGGACCAATGCTTTCCTGATGAGTCGCTTTCAAAGAAAAGGATGTTCTGCTATTGTCTGCCAACTCGTGTGGGTGGATGTTCTTTTGCAGGTCTCCCTCTCTAACCAGACCACGCAGGGTATGCAACGTGTCAGGTCTTCTGGACTGCCTGAGCGATGGCAACCAGAGCCAAACTCTTCACCTAAATAAAGCGACAAACATCACAATAACAGGAGCCACTGAATAACTAATCCAATCTGCTCGAGGTATAAAGCTTTTTTGTTTCTATGGGCAGGCATGCTCTCTTAGGCCCTTGTTCTGTTTTAATTCAAATTCTGTTGAACAGATGTCTTAGTAAGTTTATCCTGAGTACTACCGTAGCTACTCCCAATTAGTTCCTGTTGTATGTACATGAAAAGAAACTCAATATTTTGAGAATTCTAATGAAAGCAAGTATTTTTATTGTTTTAAGTGTTGTGGTTAAAAATTCAAATGCTCTGCTTTCTCCCTCCCTTGTACCTCCTTTTCACCAACTGAAATTCTGTGCTTTGTTGTTGGCTTTTTCCCCCCTCTAACTATGGGAATTAGAGGATTTGTGGTTCTATCAAAAGAGAAGAAATACTGAAGTTCCAGCCACTGAAAAGCAAAAAAATTTTAGTCTAAACAAACACTACACTTTTTATTTGTTGACACCTATCGGTCTCCTAGAGAACCTTTAGCAGAAGGAATGTTTTTGTTAAGGACTTGGCACCTGCTGCTATTAAGATTTCAGTAACACCTCAGATGCTACCTCACAAGTCCCCACACAAAGTCTTGGGAGGACAGATCTTTGCACTCCTGTTATTCCCTGTAACACATGACAGAATGACCAGCAACACATATGTGTGCCCATAGGCTTGTTCCAAGGCATCTGTGTTACAAAGGAAAAGAGGACACAAAACAGGTACAAAAATATTACGTGAGTCATCTGTAAAAACATTAAAACTGAACAACTGAAGACATTAGTAAAGAAGATATCTATGTGTTAATTTTTAAGTTTCAGGGTGAAACCTGGAGGAAAGGTCTGCATACTTGGTTGATCAGGTGCCTTTGTAAGTTAAGGACACAGTCTAGATCTGCACTTTGCCACCAAGCAGGGAAGCAGTAGGATTCAAATGACCATCTAGCTTAAGATGACTTGGAACTTCTGCTAACTGAGATGCAACTGCATGGGTGTTCTCAGTCTAATCTGTGTCATGTTAATTAAGTTTTATCATCTGTAATAAAAGATGCATTTATTTTAGCAGTGGCAGGCTGGTAGGCCTATTTGTACTGGTAGGCTACACAAGGAACCTATGTTTGTTGTCTTGTCTGCTAAATCAGTGGCCAGACTGAGCTGTCTCTCTATGCCCTGTACAAATTTACTAATTCTGCAGAAATGCAGAATATTTATGTGCCAGTAAATGGGATCCTACAAAGCCAGTCCCTTTTAGTTTCAGTAGTCAAATTAGTATTAAAGACAATTCCTAAGTCAAACTGTCCTACTGAACACATCCTTCCCTCTTCTCTCTTCAATCTGTAAGAAAACAAATCATCAACTAATGTAAACTATTTTCTATGTGAGGTTTTGGTTTGTGTTCCACTCAGGTTGGGGAATTTCAGGCTCAAGCGCAGTGGCAGCTCACTTTGGGTCAGGAGCAGGTGATGAGAACACAGCATTCTCCTATCAACTAGGGTCTTAATCCTCATCTTGCATTGCCCCCACATCTCCCCGCAGGAGGATGCAGCTTGTCACCATCAGCTGTGCTCCTTCCGAGTATAGATTTGCTTTTATCTGCCAGACAGTGCTCTTCCTTGCTGTTGCAGAGCTGGTTCTGGGTGGGATTCCAGATGCTAGCTTTCATGCTGAGCACCACCATTTTATTCTTGTTTACAGGCAGTTTTACTTTCTAGATTTTATCTGCCTTCATGAAATATAAAAGTTCGTGTGATTTTTTTCTTTTTCTTCCCTTCCAAGAAAGCTTAATATCCCTGTAAGCTCCCGCAGTACTTTCTAATACCAACACAGCAGGAATTTGCACTGACATGTTAGTATGCTGTTTCAGTGAAAGAGATTTTATAGGAAACAGCATCCCAGTGAAACCCCATATCTAGGCAAAAAGGATCACTTTAAGACACTTCTAATAAAACTATCAGCTTAGTTAGAAGTCAACTGCTTTACAAGCAGCTCCAGAACATAAACAACTATTCAAGACATTGCTAAGATAGTGTTTTCAGAATTTGGATTTTTTTTTCCCCTAACTTGAAATATTTATGACACATTGTATTTAAATGATCACACTGCTACAAATCAGTGCAACTGAATGCCTATCATCAGCATGCGATTTCATTATACAACTGGTTTACAAACCTCTTATGAATGAATTAAACTGAGGGAATCAAGGTTTAGTTTTTCTTTACCTCATAGTGTATTTTAAGAGTAGATGACAAATCTGCATGATTCTGCTATTATTTAACACTTTTCTGTAATCGCTCCAAAATGAATGTGGTAACAATGATTAATTTACTTTGGTTTAGGTGGGCTTTTCACTCAAACTTGTTCTTTTGCCAGCTACACTTTTACATGTGTGCCTTGTTGGCTTTACACTGCCCTTCTTTAGATGTGACCTTATGAAAATCAGCGACAAAAAAAGCCTTCTTTGAGGAAAGTCTAATTTACTTAATTACAAGGAGTGGGGAGTTGTACACCAATTTCATCATTCTGTCATATTCGTGGCTGAAAACTGGCACAGTGTGGGCCAGGTGAAAACTCTTTATTACTCTTCCTGTTTATATTGGTAATGTGCTAGATGGAATTTTAATATCTCCCGAGGTCACTTTTAGAGCCAAATTGTGGCTGTCCCTGTCACAGGTGTACTGAGTAACTCTGTGCGGGCACAGAGCCTCTTTCTCTTCTGCCAGCCTCCACCTCCCCATGCATAAATGTAAGATGCAATGGGTGAAGTCAAGTCCCCCTGAAGTCAATAATTGTATTATTAGAACAAACTTTCACTCCAACCAATCCCTGCAGTTGGTCTGCGGCACGTTCTGGTCCTCAGGCTTGCCAGGAGGGCAGGGAGGGAACGCACAGCCCTACGCTCCTCCTGGGGCTTGTGCACTTTTACACATGTGCTCTCACTCGTTATTCCTGTCTGGATCAAATACAGTATTTTCTAAAATGTTTTCTTAGCACCCATATTTGTAAGACTCCATTAAAATGCTGTACATTATATGAAGTGTTACATTAAGTGTGCTTGGACCATAAGAAATTACATACACCTCCAGCTAACATGCATTCTAAAATGTTACCTCCTACTGAATATAAAAAGAAAGAAAGAAAAATGGTTCTCCTAGAGATGAGGCACCAGATAGTACATTGAGACCAGAAAAGCTCCTTGGAAGGCAAGCTTCTTCCTGCTCCACCTTGGCATCCCCAGAAAGCAGAGCATGGCTGGGCTTCGGCTCCACAGCAGGCTTCTCCTTGCACAGCAGTATCATTTCTGCTACCAGTACTACTGGTTCAGATAGCCGTGTTCCAGTGATCCATGCCATGGCTATGGCGTGGGAGTCACTGGAACAGGTTTATGAGGTATTATGGGCTGAAATGAAACATCAAGTAAACATATACATGGAACATGCACAAGTAGGAGCAGTGGTGATTTGCCTGCTGCAGCCTGAATATGGCACTTAAAATACAACCTCCTCTTGGCACAGGGCTTTGAGAGCAAGGCTGCCAGCAACTGGGAGATGATGGTGGTAAGAGGCACAGTGCCCAACCAAACCACGCGCCTCGTGGGCTTTCTCTTGTCGTGAGACAGTCCTATCGTGTCTTGATACATAGCTGAAAAACCATCCAATCTCATGCTTCCTGACATCTTTCCAATAACTTAAGATCTGCTTGTAATCTGAGAGATGAACAGTTTTAAACTGGCAGTATTTTTAATATATATCTACCTTGGATATCGGTAATAGTACTTGCACTAAAATGAAAACAGTATACTTAAAATATTTTCCCCTTGTCAATTATTTCCCCTTTAAAATGAATATGATATATTAAAAACTCAATGCTTGTTGAATTTAAAACACCTCAGAGGAAGAGAGAAATTCCCACCAGATATGGAAAAGTAGGGCTTGTCTGGAAATAAATGCAGCATAATAAATTAATGGTGAGGGGGGAAAATATGCCTGTATTGCATAAGGAAAAAAATACTGCATTAGCAACACAAAGCATTACTTTTTCTTGTAAAATAAGGCACAGTGCAGCAAGACTGTATGATTTGTACCAACCTTTCATTACGTCAAAAGCAACATATGTGCCTGGTGCATTAGGGTTGCCTTGATAAACTGTTACTGTGTAGAATAAGAACTCACTTGATAGAGGTTAAAGCAGAGGTAGGAGTTAATGCTCTACTAATGCAATTTACTGCTCCTTAAAAAAAATCGGAAAGAAATTAAAACCTCTCTTAATATTTACAAAAAATAATCAAACCCATTAGGGGATCAAGAAACAGTAACACACAACCTGCGCTAGAAATACCAGTTTCTAAAATGCACAAAACTTGTTATTAAGAGCAAAGCTAAAAGAATAAGCATATTTTTGTAACAGTGCCTGTTCTTTTAATAGGAAAACAACATGAGGGTAAGTAACATTGGTGCAAGAAGAAGTCGGCTCAACACCCAACACTGCTACGGACGCAGCATTTCAGGCCACAGCTCCCAGCCAGACTCCCATCTGGAGGTCACGGTTCTCTGTGGTTTCAGATGGCTGAGTTTGCCCTGCTTTGTTTTTCTCATGCTATTGACCAAGAGAGACTAGGCTAGGCAAAACGTACCTAAGCTGCATTCAACTTTACTAAAAAAACTCTAATAATCTGTCCTTGCAGACAGGCAACATTTCATATGAATAGGCAGGGATGCCCTAATTTTGCTTCCTCAAATACAATACCAGAAGTCCTTTAATCCCACTGCACAACAGAAAATGTAGAAAGCAGATACATGGGCCTACTCACTTAAGAAGCACTACCAAAACTCTTATTTCACTAGAAGCAATGAAACGGCCACCAAGGTTGCTAGCACCAGGAGTTGCTTTGGTCATCAGCAGGGTACGCAGGGAAGGGCAGCTCCTGGGCTCTGGTGCACCAGTCAGCCTCAACTCACGAAAAAGAGGAAGCACTGTAAGGGGTTGAGGGAACCCCCAGCTATTTTGCACAGCCCTCATGTAAGCTGCAGGCATAGGGCGGTATCAGGGATCCACCATTTACTTTGTTCTCCCCTTCCATGGCTGCAGGCAAATCTATCCTGGCCACACTGCTGAGCTGACTGGGGATGCGGGATAAGAAAACACCAATGCTGCTCACCTGCCTTCCAAATGTAACACTCCTCACACTCCTGAGGAAACAAATGATTGCTCTTGTTGCCGAATTCGCATGGATTTTGAGAGGAAGAGAGAAGTCAAGCACATGACAGCAATAAGCTTTCTTCACATACTTAACCTGGTAACCAAGTCAACCGTCCCCAGGGGAAGCTTAATGTAGGCCAAAGAAGGCCAACTGGAAAGTTCAGCTGCTCTATCTCTGGACCATTAATGTTGGTTATTAGGTCAAGGCTTCATCCCAAAACACCTACAGCTAAAATTCAAGTATTTCTGCTGAAACTAAAAGTGGCATATTAAGTGCACCCTGTGGGTTTGGGGAATGTTTCCCACTCAAACAAACAAGAAAATCGTTTTTTTTTTCCATACCCAGATCAGGAAAGCACAGTCACTCTGCTGATAACCAGTCTTCTTAATAATACACAGAATATTAACGGCTAGAGTACAATTAAAGTGAACCCTGACATTTTAATTTATCCTCTGAAATATTTCTTCTTTCAGTGGAACAACCTGAAATTGTTGGAAAGCTAAAAACTTTAGTTCTGGGAATGCACTGCCCATGAAGTTTTACTGGCTTGATTTCAAATGAAAACAATTACCATATAGTGAGGATGTTACCACACAGACATAACACCACCACTAACTATTTTTGACTTCCAGTGTAAATTGAACCATTATGGGGTTTTTAAAATGTCCCCATAAAATTTTAATGATCTGTTTTAAGGGATTTTTTCCCTTATTAAAATTATAACCAACTATGCTATACAGTTTTCTCAGAACGTTCTGCATTACTCTAAGATTCAAATAAATCTGTAAATCATAGATTAGTTAATAAAGAGAAACTATCTGGGTTATTACAGGTGGGGCTGGTAGCAGTACCTGTTATTAATGTTGCCTAAAATTTACCAATAAAAGATGCTGTTTCCTGTTCTTTAAAATGTTGCCAAATTCTGTCTGACTGAATAAAAAAAAATCTGAGTTCAAAGGTAGACACATCTGGTTGGTGATTTTTTTTCTCCCCAATGATAGGAAAAAGAGAAAAATGTGAGCTGAAGTGTAAAGAATAAAGTTCATCTATATTAACAATTCCCCCCTAAGCATCATTATCTTTTTAATGAACTCATGATTTTCCTGTTGCACAGTAAGTGAAATTTTGCATGTAGAGGGCTGGAGAATGTTTAGGAGAACATTGCCACCATTTTCCCTGAATATGCCCAATGCCTAAACTTTGTGTGGACTAAAATGCGAAAAAAAAAAATTAAAAATCATGACTTACATATTCTCAAGAAAGACTTGTGAGACCTTTGCTAGTAAAATTTGTGAAGATTCCCTTTAAGGAGAACATGCTCCATCCCGTGATGGTGCAGTGGCTTCCCTCCAGGCCCAGCAGGCTGCCTGGTGGGCTCACTCCCTGGGTCCAGAAAATTCCATTTCCCTCATGAGATCCATCTCTTTCCCACAGTCTCATTTGCAGTTGCCCCAAGTAAAAACCACCACAGGACTGACTGGAAGGTGGGACAGACCTTTTTTTTTTTTAAAACATCTGTTTTTTGTTTCACCCTGGTGCTACATTGCCACTTGCTAATGAGTAAACATTGTCCTGCAGCATGCACTGACGTGGTACTGCAATGATGGTCTATGCACTGCATTATACACTCTGCTGGCATCTTCATGTTTTCTTCTGAACCTAGCACAAGTATAAGACCCTGTCATAATTTCACTTGGCTTTCCACACATTGCCAGACAGAACAGGAAACTAAAATCATAGGTACACAGCACGCATTTAAAGTTATTTCTGAAAAGTGCCTTAGTTTGGTGGTTCTACAAGAAGAACATGCTGCAAAAGTGGAATTTGCCAGGAGGACTCCTGTAGTTCTGTTATTTGAAGAGATACTGCATTCATGCTACAATGGCATAATAGGTCAGTCTCAAAAATATGACAACAATACATAATTTATCAATCTGGAAACCTTATACTTGAAAGAAGCCTTAGTCTAACCTTTCCATCACTCCAATTGAATTGTAAGACCACCACTGTAACAAGACCACTTAGAAAACCACCGGGGTGGCCTTGATAATAATACACATATCATTGTTGAGGCACAGGAAACTAAACCAGATGGTTTTGCTGAGGAAAGCACTTTTTTGGCTTTGTAAATCCTAAAAACACTAATAGGTCAAACACAAAAGTGGTGAAAAAGAAAGCTAAAGGAAAATCTACATAAATAAGAACAAAAATCTTTTTTACAATTATATTCCCCTCACATAAAAAATAGCTGCAAGAAAATAAAAAGGGGGAAATAGTGCTGTAGTTCTGAAATAGATCGGAGTCGTTTTCTGAAAGGAAAAGTTCTAACAGCAACACTTACAGTAGGCACTGCTGCTGGAAATCAATACCATATGATGTGCATTAGACAGAACACCTACATATCATAATTAAAACCCTTTTCTCATTTTATGTTTTAAATATGGAGCTCATTAATGTCTTTTGTAATCACCTTTTTTCTTGTTCAGTCTCTTACTAACAATCTTACAAAACTTAAAGACAAAGTAGCACAGACCTGCACCTCTTTAAAAACATGAAATTGAAAATAATTTCCATGAAATCATCCATGCACAAACAGAAACATGGATACAATTACAAGCATTCACATACATTCACAGGTGGGGGGTGGGAATGTGTATGTGTTTAAAGCATGTTTGATTTTCCCACTTATGCTGCAGTTGTTTAGAATCATATGATTGACAAACCGCAGCATTTCAGGAAGTTTGTAATAAAAAAAAAGATCCATGAAGTACTTGATTTTATTTTTCTTTAATGCAGACATCATCTGCATGTGTGGAATTAAGATGATAGTACATTACTGTGCTGGGAATTGCAACTATTTCTAATAGTGAAGAAGTCTAATCTAAAATGCATGTGCCAAAAGAAATGTATTATAAGGTCTTCTATTGTGCAGCCTTATTTAAGAAAATGTAAGCTTTTATTTGGCATTACAATAGGAAAATGTTTACTATCATTTCTGTCAAATGTTTACTATCATTTTACAGAAATAGCAGGTTTGGTTTTGTTTGTTTCAGTTTTTTTTACAGAAGGGCGGGGGTTAGAAGGGACCTCTGGAGATGATCTAGTCCAATGCCGCTGCTAAAACAGGATCACCTAGAGCTGGCTGCACAGGACTGCATACAAGCAGGTTTTGAATGTCTCCAGAGAAGGAGACTCCACAAAACCCCTGGGCAGCCTGTTCCAGTGCTCTGCCACCCTCACAGTAAAGAAGTTTCACATTGAGGTGGAACTTCCTGTGTTCTACTTTGTGCCCGTTGCCCCTTGTCCTGTCACTGGCCCATTCCTCTAGGCACCCACCCTTTAGATATTTATAAATATTGATTAGATCCCCTCTCAATCTCCTCCAGACTAAACAGACTCTCTCAGCTTTTCCTCATACGAGAGATGCCCCAGTCCCCTCATCATCTTTGTAGCCATCTGCTGGACTCTCTCCAGTAGTTCCCTGTCTTTCTTGAACTAGGGAGTCAGAGGTGGACACAGGACTCCGGATGTGGCCTCATCAGGGCAAAGTAGAGGGGGAGGATAACCTCCCTTGACCTGCTGGCCACAGTCTTCTTAGTGCACCCCAGGATACCGTTGGCTTTCTTGGCCATGAGGGCACACTTCCAACTCATACTCAACTTGCTGTCCACCAGGACTCCCAGGTTCTTCTCCACAGTGCTGCTTCCCAGCAGGTCAGACCCTAAACTGTAGTGGTGCTTGGGGTTATTCCTCCCTAGGTGCAGGACCCTACACTTGCTCTTGTTGAACTTCATCTGGTTCCTCTTCACCCAACTCTCTAGTCTGTCCTGATATCACTGAATGGCAGCACAGCCTTCTGGTGTGCCAGTCACTCCTCCCAGTTATGTATCACCAGCAAACTTGCTGAGGGTACACTCTGTCCCCTTGTCCAGGTCATTGATGAATATGTTGAATGAGACCAGAAGAAGCACTAACAGCCTGGGCACACCACTAGCTACAGGCCTCCAACTAGACTGTGACACTTATCACAACCCACTGGGCTCTGCCATTCAGACAGCTCTTAACCCACCTCACTGTCCACTCATCCAACCCACACTTCCAAAGCTTGCTTATGAGGATTTTATGAGAGATGGTGTCAGAAGCCTTGCTGAAGTCAAGGTAGACAACATTCAGTGTTCTTGTTTCATCCACCCAGCCAGTCATGCCATCATAGATGTCTATCAGATTGGTCGCATGATTTCCCCGTGACAGTGGTCAATCTATGTTGACCACTCCCAATAACCTTCTCCTCCACATGCTTATTGATGACCCCCCCAAATAAGCTGTTCTATCACCTTTCCAGGGATGGAAGTGAAGCTGACTGGCTTGTAGCTTCCTTCTTGCCCTTTCTGAAGACCAGAGTGACACTGCATTTCCTTCAGTCCTCAGACACCTTCCGTGACCTATGAAAGCTCACAGAATCGTCTGGGTTGGAATGGTCCTCTAGATATCATCTAGTCCCAACTCCCTGTCAAGCAGGTTCACCTAGGGCATGCCACACAGGAACACATCCAGGTAGGTTTTGAGTGTCCAGAGAGGGAGACTCCATAACTTCTCTGGGCAGGCAGTTCCAATGCTCTGTCACCTCACAGTAAAGAAATTCTTCCTCATGTTGAGATGGAACTTCCCGTGTTTCAGTTTATTTCCATTGCCACTCACCCTATTGAGAGGGGCGACAATGACAAAGATGACAGAGAGGCCTAGTAATAACATCTGCAAGGTCTCTGAACATCTGTGGCTGCATTCTATCAGGGCTCACAGATTTGTGGATGTTGAGCTTTGCCTAGGTGTTCTCTAGCATGACCCTTCTCAACCACGGGAAGGTCTTCCTTTTTCAAGACTTTCTCTCCTACCTCCAGGGTCTGGGATTCCTGGCCTTAGCAGTAAAGGCTGAAGCAAAGAAAGCATTCAGTAACTCTGCCTTCTCTGTATTTTTCATCACCAAGGCACCCACCTAATTTAGCAGCAGGGCCACATTTTCCCTAGTTTTCCTTTTGCTGCCAATGTATATGAAAAAGCCCTTCTTGTCCTTGACATCCCTTGCCAGATTTGACTGCAAGTGGGCCTTGTTGCATACCTACATTCTCTGGCTAAAGCCCTATATTCCTCCCAAGTGGTCAGTCCCTTTTTCCACATACTGTAAACTTCCTTCTTCCCTTCGAGTTCTTCCAGAAGCTCCTTGCTAATCCATGCATGTCTCCTTGCCCTTTGCTTGGTATTCTATTCTTTGAGATGCACTGATCTTGAGCTAGGAGGAAGTGGTGCCTGAATACTGATCAGCTCTCTTGGGGTCCCTTACCTTCAAGGGCCATAACTCATGGGATTCTCCCAAGCAGATCTTTGAAGAGGCCAAATTTAACTCTCCTGAGGTCCAGGGTTGTAATCCTAATTATTGTCCTGCTCCTTACACACAGGATCCTGAACTCCACCATGTTCCAAGACTTCAGCCCAACTCTCAAGTGCTTAACTAAAACCAGAGAGTTAAAAGAGTGGTTTCTGAAGCGAAAAGTCAAGTGAAATGGACCACAGGCACCTTAATGAGTCCAGGGAGCCTGATAGAGCCTACCTGGACAGCCATAGACAGAGAAAGAAATCACAACGAGGGTCTCACAGGATCTTATTTTGATTCTGCATGAGATATGCCAGGAAGATGCCTGGCTTGTGGACAGTGACACAGTCTACCACCTCATGTCAAGACTCTTTTGTAGGGTTGGAACACTTCAGTTGAGGCGCAATGTTTGCAGTTAATTTACTAAAACAATGGCATAATGAATTTACTCTGGTAATCTACTTATCTATGTCTTTTCTGTATAGACTTAACCAGAGGAAAGATGATCCTTTTTACTGCTTCTTGGACCTGCTGTTCCAGCACTCTCATGTGTCATGAAGAAGTGTCTCTATTGCAACTACCAGTTGCCTGTGGGTCAGTGCTAGGTGAATTTCACAAAGCAATTTGGCATCCTTCATTTAAGCCCCATTATGTGGCCACTTACTTTGGCTGTATCCTGAGAACTGCATCAGTATTTGTATGGATGACTGACCATACTACCGTGGTCAAATGTGAGTAACTTTATCCTGGACACATCACATCTCCACGTGTCCGAAATATTCACATGGGGAAATCAAAGAATATTCTGCCATTGATAAGTGCAAACTTCCTTTGGGAAGATGTTGCTTTTGCAGAAAACATTTCAGCATGAGGCTTTGTTCTACATCTTATAAAAAGGACAACAGATTTTTAAACTACTAGAAAGAAACTAAGGTGCAATAGTCATTGTCTCTGATACACATGCTTCTAGAAAAAACACTGCTTCAGCAAGTACCTGCCAAGAGTTTTATGAATCTTCAGTAGTTGTTCCAGACAAAGGAGCACAGTCTACCAAACTATTCTTCTAAAGGTTCATACAAGCCCTGCTGCTCTCACAGTTACTTCACCTAGATGGCAGCAATAAGATAATCAGCTCAGTTTATCATCACATCAGAGCAGACTGGATGTAATTTTATAATTTTAAGATCAATTTGGCTTAACAGAGACAATAATTATCCCAACTCAAGCAAGCTGTTGGAAAGAAAAAGTTCTCATGGAAATAAAAATATTCTTTAGTACCTGGACAGATCAAAAATCTTTGCCCTCATACTCACAGACGTCCAGCATTTAAAATTATTTCTTAACTTTTGTTAGATGCGATTTACTTCGAGCATAAAAACTAAGGAGCAAAAAGGAAAAAGAATTTTCACTTCAGTACATAACAAAAAGATAATCCTCATTTAAACACATGCCTTCAAATTCATGAGTCAATCTCATGGATGTGTCAGAAAAAACTTTGAGTTTCAGACTAAGGTAAATGCATCTCGAAAGGTGACACAACCTTAACGGTCCAAGAAAACAAAACAGAACTAGAAATGCCTTGGCCAACAGCCTGGCTGGCTGAATCCTTTTCTTATGCACAAGAGTAAAGTAAAATTTTAAATGATTTGGTCTGCCAAGAGTTTTTATACTTAAACATACACACTAATACACAAGAAAGGATTTCCCACAACAGAAATGGTAGCAGTTCTCTCCAAGGGTGAATAGAAGAATCATGAATAAAAGACCAAGTGATGCTGATTGGCCATTTAAACACAGAAGACATCCCTGTAGATTATATTTTACAATCTCAACTTCAAAATGCACAAAATGGTTTAAAACAATAAAAATAACTCCACATTTTCTTATGCATTTGAATCACAAAGTAAAGTATGAACCAGTACCAGTACCAATAATAAAAAAGTAAGGTCTTTAAGAAACTGTTTAATGTGCTTGGCTGGTCTGTACAATAACTTATGATATTACTTATTCATGAACTGTTCTTTTTACCTTTTAAAGACATTATTTAAATATAAATTAATGGAAGTCGGTTGTCATGTATTTAGAATATCAAGTGGTCCCTGATTTCACCATTAACTTAGGCGTATGATCAATTTTAAGCTTTTGACTGGACCTGTAATTCATTGAATTGAAGCCAATTATGAACCAATTATGAGTCCCCTGTAATTATTACTGGGTTCCTATTGCAGGCAAAAGAAAATATTTCTGATCTGTACAAATATTTAAAGACTATTAAAACTGTTACTTTTGGGGTTTTTTTAATTTACTTTTTAAAGATATAAATTGATAGGCTTTTCCACAGTGCTCACCAGCGCAGTATTTGCGCTGTCTGCACAACACCAAGGTGTGGGCAGTGCAACTGCGGAAGGCAACCTGAACATCAGTGGGTGATAAAGTGGAAACTGTAGGAAATGAAAAAAAAGCCTCAGATGAGGAACTCTAATTCAAACTTGCTCTATTCTCAGAGCCACTTTCAAACCTATGTTCTATTTGTTGGCTTTCCCTTTTTATCTTTATAATTAAATGTGTCTATTACATCCCCAAGAACAAATAGTTAAGGTTTCAGTTGCAGTTATACCCTCACAACACATTATTTAGCATTTAGGAAACTAAAATCCCAACCAAATAGTGATGGATGGATGGACTTCTTTTAACAGTCCAAGTTAAATGTTTCTCAGAATCTCTATTTATTTGAAATAAGGCTCTTGGGTGAGCATCTGAGGGAATTTGTATGATGCCTTGTGTTTTATAAATGGCATGTAAATGAGTCAGACTGTTAAGGTTGCTATTGTACTAATATTTGAAAACACCTAGCAGATACTAATATTTGAAAATACCTAGCAGATGGTTTACTAGAACATTCTGCAACAAATAAAAGGTATACATTACTGTCACAAATGAAAATATTGCACAGAAGATTAATATGTCAATAGCACTCAGTGGCATCGATTGTCACCTCTAATACTATCCCATGAGACTTGTGCTGGATCACAGTTGAGTAAAAATGAAGAAAGAAGGAGTAAGAGGCAGCAGCAATTTCTGCAAAAATGTTAAGAGTTGCTAATCTAATTCTAGCATAAAACNTTTGCTGCCTACTTATTACCATTTTGTTATCTTCAAACACTGAATGGAAGGCCTTCTTCCTAGTGAATTAGACTTCCAGGTTATCATTCATCAGCACAATGTCGCTGTACCTGATTTTCAGTTCCCACAGGTGGCAGTTCACATCCCAGCTCAGAAACCTAATCAAACACATGTTCCAACTATTTACTATCCCTTGATATGAACCTATGTGTAAACTTGTGAATCATCTGCCACTAAAGATGACCCCTCGACCCACAGCTAACACTGAGCATGCTGGAAACCCATCCTTTGCTTTACCGTACACAGAAGCATTTGTCCAAAATCACAGTGGCAGTCAGATGAATCAGTGCGATCAAAGCTCAGGAGTCCTGACTTCTGCTGGTACTTTGTCATTACTAGACATTCTCCACTTCAATACATACTGGATGCAAACTCTCCACAAAGTCAATCGGAGTTTGATCATCAGCTTTCATGAGATCAGGAATTGACCCACAATGTTTTATAAAACAACAAAAAGGAATGTATTTATGGCTTTACTATTATCCCTAATAAGGAAATAAGGAGAAAGAAAACACAGTACATGGTCTAGTCTATATGCACATGTGTTACTTGTATTAATATTGATGGGATTTAAAAGTGCATATGGAGAGGATAAGATATATCCCTGTGTTCAGCCATATGCTTAAGGAAGCTCCCCAAATGCTTGTAAATACGATCATGCTTTCTAACATACTATGCATTTATTTGAACAACTTTAAATCTCTAAGCCCTACTTTCCAGTCCATTAAAGCTTCAAATAATTGTTTATTTCCAGTTTAAAGTTACTCTCTTTTTTAGCCATCAGAAGGCTGCCTGTAACCACATTTCCACGATATACAGGGAATTAGAGAATTGATAATAACTCTCCCACTATCCAAAGGGTACCTCTCCAAGAAGAGAAATACTCAAGATGAACTATATTTTAGTGAAGAATTCTTTCCAGAAGATGTTGGGACAGGCCCAAAACATTTAGCTGAAAGGTCTGGAATGCTACTTACACAACAAACATGTGTTCGTGCTGTAGACCTTGGACAACTACGTTTCTTCTAGAGGCCAAAGGCCTTGAAAGCTAGTCATTCTTCTGGATAGACTTGTTCTCATTTCCTTTTTGTTTTTAAAGGTTTGAACACAGGACAAGGGTCTGACCCACAAGGCACAAGAGGGTTATTGTGGATTTCCCTGGTGGACAAAGACATCAGGATTCATCCTGCAATTTATGATTGATGCATGTTGCATTGAAATGAGATAGCTGAAGTATTTATGGAATACCCAAGGCCTGTTAGCAAATGATGTTCATTATGGTCATACAACCGATCACTTTATTTGGCTTATCTTTTACTTCCTTTCAGCTAAGACTTGGTAACGGACTATATGAACATTCTTGAATATAGTTATAACCATTTAAATATGATTGGAATGGTTTACTGGATTAACTGCTTCAGCTAATGTTGTATATAAAACCCAAAACAAAACAATACTCATGGAGACATGGTCATGACATTCATGGTGCCCTTACCACCTTACATGCAAATGCAGCGCAGAACCAAAAGGCAACTTTATTCATAGACAGCTGTTAAAAATTACCTTCTTTGCTTACTTGATGTAACCCTTTTGATGCCTAGGTGATATGGCTGTTTAGTTTTTTCTTAAATATCATCCAGAACAAAGGTTTATATCATAGTATTATGATTTTGTTTTCTTCCTGATTCTTTTTGACTGTAAACAAGAATTAAGACCTCAGATTTTTTTACCTTTTAAATCTCAACTTACAACAAAAATCCCAAATCAGACTCTTTCCTATGTAAATAATTCTTACTTTGTAATATAGAAAAACAAAACAAACAGTCATCATCTTTTTAAACTACATCAATGAATGGTGGAGCCAAATCCGGTTTCCCAGCAAGGAATTATTAAAAGACACAAATAGTCCAATGACCACAGGAAATCTTTAAGCACCAAAATGGGGACAAAACTCTCCTGGGGAAAAGACAACATTTCCTACATAGTCATTCGTGTCTCCTTGTAATACAATACCAGGGTATTGTTTGTTTGTCTGATTAAGTAGATACATGAAATAAAATTAGAAAAAATCCTGACTACAAAAACATTTCAAACATTAGATGCAGTCACATGCCACCACAGCTATGTTGTGATGCTTCTTTCTAATGCAAAACCAGCTAGACCTTCGATCATTAATATATACATCATTCTTGCCTCATTATAATAAAGCCCAACTATCTCCAGCAGGATCAGGTCATACTGCATCTTGCTGCAATCTAAATATTGGTCATAAAATTACTCAAAACAATTGGAGAAATACTTTATAATAGATCTACTTTATAGTCAGCCCCCTCCCCCAAGGAATTCAGTCAAGGAATGTAAACCCAAAGATTTATTTTTCTGGTCAGGTCATGCCTGGGGTAGACTGCTGTGTTACTAAATTCCCTGGTCTGAAATCAAGAGCAAGACAAAATTAACAGGCCTCAATAGGAAAAAACATCCTGAGATAGCCCTCCGTGGACCATGACCTGAAGTTACAGCAATAAGCATTATCCCCACCATGAAGATGATTCAGAAAAAGGCACGTGACCCATAGCTTACCTCAACGTAGTCCTTGGCATGGCCCCAGTCTCTCTTAGCATCCAGATTACCCAGGCTGAAACAATCCAGCTGTCCAAGGTGAATCTTTGCTACTGATCGGCTAATTTTTCGAGTAACGAAGTTAGCCCCTGGAATAGAAATTGAAGCATGTCAGCATAGTGATAGTGGCAGATGACTGGCCAAAAGAAACACAAGGTCCATGCAGTCCTCATTCGCTGCCCTCACACCACCTAGACCCATGTCATCTTTGATCGTTTGAGTAGGCTAAGAAGCTTCCAGTACAAGTGTCACATTAGCTGCACTTTCACAGCAAACATCTTTCTTTGTGGAACTTCTTAAGCATTCCTAATTTGCCGCTTCAGTATTCAGTGCAGGCAAAAAGCCAAAGAAAATCATTTGGAATGTCAGTTCTTAAACACAAAATGCAAAAGGTTACATAAAGAAGACCGACATCTTAGACCACCCTCAAGTTTGTAGTTACCGTTTCTTTTTTTCTTTTTAACTTTTTTTTGGTAAGGAATGCATGCACCCAAATAAATGAGTTTATTATTAAAAAAAAAAAAGAGAGAGAGAGAGACTATCCAAACACTTCATCTTCTCCAAAGGATTTTTATAGTTAAATGCATTCTGTTTTCCTAGCTATTTGGGATTCTTTGTCCCGCAGGTTCAGTGAGCTCATGAAATTATGATTTCAGATTTACCAGTTGAAAGCTGTACATTATTTCCATATTTTTGTCACTGTATTGCTTTGGAAAATCTGTGTTCCCGTTTCTGCTCCCTGTAGAGTTGCTTTAAATAATATTTCTTTCTAGTTATTTTCATGTCTTGATTTTTAGGTTAAGATGGCTGTGTTTCTAATACATGGTCAACAGCCTCCTGAAAAGCAGAGGGATTTTAATTTAGACCATGAATTCAGGCTAAACAAGCCCAATGGCATTTGCACAGTAATGGGCCACAAAAATTAAAATTACATGCCTTTTTAATAGCTAAAAAAAATATGATTGAGTGGTGACAGATGATACCTCATCCAAATGGAGAACAGGAAAATCCTAAGCAGTGCAGCTTGTACATTCAGGGCATATATGTAGGTTTTTCATAATGGAACTCTGCTTTTGGGATATGCATCTCAATATTTTGTTTCCTGTCAAACAAATGATAGGCTGCTGCAAAATTATTAGAGAATGCGTAGTGTCTTTTTCCAACTACTAATTTTTCCTGTAAAATTAAGAGAACTCAGTAACTTTTTGCGCCACTTGACTCTGCCAAAAGTAAAAAAAAAAAAAAAAAAGTGCATTAATAAGAACCATGTGGAATGAAGCAAATAAATAATTCAGACCTTGCCACAGGATTAAGATAGAATTTTAACTTTCTGTCAACTGCTGAACTAATTGGAATTCCAGTTATTAGCCATTTAGAACACATAATCAGTTTGCACTATTTTTTAAAAGGATGAAAACCATATACTTTCCATATTGCCTGAAAAGGAAGTTTACAAACAAAATATACAAGGAAGTCTTTTTTATAGCCGTGTTCCTCAAAAATTGGACAAATGAGTCAACTACCAGATTAAAGTCCAAGCCTTTCTCCCAGATTGCGTCCTGCAAACTCAACAGCAAAAATATGATTATCCCAAAGATAAAGCAGCGCAAACCACAGGACCAACACCGTGACTCTGCTCTTACAGTTTCTGAAAGCAGAGTACTGTGGTTCCCCTGTTCCTGACTGGCCAGGATTGCAGCAGGAGTGGAGTTCTGGCTTAACAGAAACCAGTGACAGTCTTTCTGGCTTAATCAAACTGGCACTTCTCCAAACATCGTTTCCATTTTTTGTGTTATCAGAGTACTTTGAGATCTTCACACAGATTATTACTAATTAATTAAAAATAGATTTAAACTATTATACAAACTTAGGAGGATTAGCTCTGAAACTTCCTCACCTTCTGCACTGAAATAATTTCAGGTAGCCATATTATTCAGCAAGTATCAGCTGAAGGAGAATCTTTTTTCTAGGCTAAAGTATATGGCTTCATCTTCCAGACTGCAACTGACTAATAAGCAAAGCTGGCCGCTTTCAACGCTACATTCCCATTTGCAGCGAAAGCAGTGAGAGTTCTAGTCATCATCTGCATTAAAACAAGTTTTACTGTCAACCTACACAACTAATGAACATCAGTTTCCAGTCTGAAGTAATCACTTCCTCAGCATGAATAAAAGCAGTATATCAGGTTGTGTGCGAGAGAGAGAACTTTAATGCTATAAATATAACTTGAAATATATGAAAGATATGGCACAAGAAAAAACAGATTTGTCTGAGACAACACAGAAAACACTAGTAACTGGTCTCTTCTTGCAGCCACTGATAACTTGAGAGAAATGATCTTCCAATGCAATCCCAAAAATCAGCATGTAACTCAAAAAGCTGAAATGAAGAATTAAAAAGCAGCAGAGTGAAAAATGAAAACCTTTATTTTCATACAACAAAATAATTTCAACCCCGCTTCTTGTAAATGCCTCAGCATTAAAGCAATGGAAGAAAACTGCTACTTCATTCTGAGAAAAGTGATGAGAATTTTTTTTTTGTGCAACCAAGGACTGAATGGCACATTTCAGAAGCATTTAAATGATATGGTTCATAAATAACGTTTAAATACCAATTCTCTTCAAACACAGTATCTTGAAATATCCCATTACACTATATGTTTGATCCCATACCATTAAATGCACATCATAACTAGAATTTAAGCTGATGCCCACTGGAGCCGTACAAAATAGTTAAGGCTATGTCAGCATTTCCATTATAAAGCCCTGTCCTAGGGGTTTGCAATCAGGCTATAAAATCTTGCTTTGGCCTGAAACTTGGCAGACTTAATGTCTCTTTCCTCAGGAATGATTCTATCTAAAGGTCTATGTGGAGTGCTACAGATATCTTTACATAACTGAATACAAAGTACCTTTTGAGACACAGAAATGATTAGCTTCCTTCTTCCTCAGGAGGACATGCTAATGTTGAACCTAGGAGAATATTTTCCTCCACAGACTGGCCAATTGGTACCAGTAAAAGCAGCAACAGAGCTGCCAGCCTGTTAATCACTTCACCCTTTATGTTGATTTGTATTGGATCAAGATGATGCAGCAGTTAAAATGCCACCAGCTATCACAGCAGAATATGGCCCACATTACTACGCTTACTAACATGACTAACCCACATAGAAATGTGTTGTTGGTAATAACAGCAACTAGCTTAAATTGGCAGGGAAGAGAGAGTTCAGAGCCCTGCATTTGTCTCCTGGCTTTGTACTGCTTCCTCAGTTCAGAGAGCTTTTGTAAAACACACCTTTCTTCTCACACCCAGTAGAAATATGGAGTGTTCAAAACTCTACAATTGCGTGAAATACTTTGACTTACCTGGACATTCATTCAGTGTGAGGGTGGCACTGTTCTGGAAGGTTGCAACCCTATAGTAACCAAGCCAAGAGTCTTTTTTTTTCCCCCAGTAGGACCAAGCACGCTGTGCTGGCTGCCTCCCATGGTTAACCACCATGCAGCAAGTACATCCGAACTGCCATGGGCCAGCTTATGCTCTGGTTTGCATCATTATTGACGGCACTGGAGTTGCTGTACCGCAGCAGCAGAGATTTGGCCCGATTTTGCAATGGATGCTTTGGTGAGTCTGCACATTTCAGCATTTTCAAATAGCCTTGGTTGAGAAGTGCCTGGCAAGATTTTACATTTCAAAAGGGGCCTTAAATATGAGTTTTCATGATATTAACAGCTGATTCAGGAACCCTGGGCATTAGCTTAGATTTGTTTTCAAAACCCAAGCCCTCCCTCTGAGATCATTAGCATTCCAAGAGGAACCATAAGGGCTGATTTACAAACCCGATTTATTCTAGATACGATTTTAAGCAAGGATTCCTCATCAAGGAGACCTGATCTGTAAAACATACAACTTGTTAGCAAACCACTACAGGAACAACACTACAATAAAAAAGAAATAGCAGAGGTATAATGGGATAGCTTCGGCTTTCCAGCCCAGGCCTGTCACATGCTGTGCCTCCTGGCTCGGTGTGGAAAACAGCTCACACAGCTCATCCCTCTGAGAAGGATGCTGCCTACATCTGGCAAAGATAGTTTTGAAAGCTGGAAACATCTGTCATTAATACATATTTAAAAATATTGCATTAGGAAGCACGGTCTTGGAGCATTTATGGTTCCAAAGCTGGATGCTCCAATAAAAAAAAAAATCTGGGTCTCTGCATCAGTACCCCATCAGAAACCCACCACTGGGGTTTCACCGTTGGTATACCATCAGGAAACAGGTTGTTTGAAGTAGCTGCTTTTCTCTAGAATCTGTGGTGTATAAGAGGCAGTCCAATAGATGAAGGGGCTATAAAAGCCATTGTTATAGCACACATTTTAAAGAACCCTCATTTTCCAAGCTCTCAAATTTGTCACAAAATTTTGTTGCAGAATTGTGGTCTTAGGAAGCCTGCTATCCCTGTATAACACCGGTAGTTTTATGCATAAGAAACCCCATCATTAATCACATGATTCATACAGATTTCGTAGAATCATATAATCCCAGTAATTTTATAGGATAGCAGTCAATCTGATAGCATTTAATAGCAATACTTACATATCAGCTGAGATGCAATCCTATCACTGTCTTTCAAGTTTTCCTAACAACTTTTCCTTAATTTTGCATAAAATATGATGGAAAGGTTTCTGTCTTATAAAGATGCTGGCACAAGAAAAAGGGTGGTTGCCTTTGTTTTGGGGTTGGGTTTTTTTCTCTGTCCAAGTTTTTCCAGTTCTGGCATAGATTCTAGTGGAAGCCTAACCTGTTCAAACACATCATATACCCAGTGCTTCTACTAACCCAAAGGAACATACTTCTTTTAACATATATATGTTGTCACTGATATATTTAATGAGATCATTAAAATGTTTTGATTGCCTGAAAATCCACACTGCTCAGCATTTCCATTCTATGAGAAGCTTTTCCATTTTTGTAACAAGCTGAAATGAAACACCAAAGCAACACCCAGTTTTTCTAAGAAAAGAAGTCCATAGTCTCCTTTAGCTCAATCAAGAACAATTACTCTGAAGTCAATGGAATTATGTCAGTATAAACCAGATGAAAAATCAAGTTACAGATCTTCAAATTAACCTCCCATATTTTGGGTTTAAATGGAATTTTCAGCTATATCTTGATCAAAGCAACTGATACAGTACTGCATTTTGGTAAGACTAGTAAAGTAGCTTCATAGTAGAAGTTAAACACTCATGCATTTTAACTGTAAATCCACTCTGAATTTAAAATCACAACTTGTTCTTCTCACAACAGTGATTATACAAAATAGAAACATCACAGTGTGGAAACAGTGATCTTCCTAATATGCTGCAAATTTTGCACAGCAAGTACAGCTACATTTGGATTTGCTTGCCGGAAAGTTCACAATCAGATTTTTGCAAAATGAAATATATGTGAAATGAGGGTGATATGATTCATAAGCAACTCACTGTAAAGTCACGCACTGCATTGGAAACATCTTCCTGATCTGAGCAATAAATCATTTTATTTCATGAAACTTGAGATACAGTGCTTTAATCCTTACATTTTAATCCTATATAGCATAGCTGGAAATACTTTCCTTCATCATAATATTTTAAATATTTGTCCTCTAAAATGTTAAGTGGTTTTCCCAGATTTGTAGTACATTTGCAATGTTTTCCAAACATTTTCAGTTTACATACTCCCAACTATTTTCCAATGGATATGTGAGATGTCTAAACAAGAAAGATAAAGCTACTGATAATGGGCTTGTTTCTAAAGGTTTTTCTTCATCAACCCCCTGGGAAATACATAACAACAAAACCCACAGGTCACAGGCTGAAAGCAATGGTCCAATAACATGAGGATGAAATTGTATCTCCTTATCAAGTGCTCCTCAATTGGCTTTAATTTAAGGTGATTTCGATAAAATTAAATGATATCAATTCATTTAAATATAGCTAACAAAGACATTAATTGGCACATAAATTATTTCCTTTTATAATATATTGACACACATTCTGAACTTTCCAATGCCAAAAGTAAAATGAGCCAAGTCTGCTTGGGCCCATCTTTCATTTGCACCATATTTACATCAATTTTCAGTGGAATTCCTTGGGCAATGGAAAACGTATTACTACCTGTATTTTAAGTCAGGAGGTTGAGGCCAAAAGGTAAAGGTGTTCAGAGGTAGGAAGCATCAGCACCAGGGGGGCGTCACACTGGAGGGGTTGATGCTTTTCAACCCAAGAGCACTTCTGCCCTCGATACCCATGTGCAAGCTGAGAACATTTGGACAGCTGAGGACAACAGGAAGTCACATGACCTAGGCAGGGAGATTTTTATAATCTGAGTGGAAAATAAGAGCAAGAGACAATCTTGTGAAGAACAAAAGGGTGCAGAAATTGGGAGGGAACACAGAAGGTAGGGAGACTTTTCTTTTTCACAGTGGGTGGAAAGACAGCACAAAGCTTACCTGAAGGGACAACTACTGAGTCCTGTAAAAGAGGCGCATGGAAGTAGGGAGAGAAACCTATCAACCACCACCAGCGGATGAGAATCCACGGTGACATTTGTCACAGTGCCACACACCATGCTCTCCTGTGATTCAGCAGAGCTAACTCTCCACTGGGGATCTATCATTGGGGCTTTAAACTCTTCCCAACTGTTTTGCATACAAACAGGTATGGGTTCCCAATGAACAATGACAGGGTGATTTCTATGACTACACAGCAGAATTTCTCTAGAGTGACTGGGAAAAAATGAGACCTAATTAGCAGACAAACCTGCATATGTATTGTGCAACAAAAAGCTATTAGTTTTCACTTTCGAAATCCCCTTATTCGGGACTAATTAAGCCCCAGATCTATTATACGGGTTTGTTAGAAGGACAGGGTGACATATCAGCAATAACTGCTGTGAAAAAAGTGCTATTTTGGTATATTTCCTCCATATAATTTTTCTTAAATTAAAATATTTTCCCCTCAGGAACTGTACACTGAACAGGAAAAGGTGAGGCATCAAAGTTTCTTATAAAGGAAAAACCAAACATTAATACTGAAAACAACATGTAAAAGTGTTATTCCTGTTCCCAAGTTTATACTGTTAATGACACTTACATAAACAGAGCAATGTTTTGCTTACAGAAAACTTAACCTTTTGCTCCAAACTATTCACTTTGATTTCTTAATCACAGTTCATATACACTAAATTTTAAAACAAAGGTAAATGTCTTTAGCCACTCTGATTTGTTAACACTCATTTAACCTGTGTTTTTTAAATTGTACAACTAATGTTACTGAATTAATCCTCTCATTTAAGCTGTCACAGAATTAGACAAGCCCTTGCATGTATGAGCTGTGGGTAAGCATGAGTGTGCTTGCCCATCAGTGCAGACTCTTTACACTACTTAAGCATGTGTAAACAATTGGGGTTAAGTACATGCTTCGCTGAATTGGTCCTACAATAGCTAGAAATATATGCAATCGATAGGAAAATCCAGCACTTGCACAAAATGGAAATATCATGCAGTCTAAGGGAACTTGCACAAAAAAATTGATTTTAACTTGTTAAATAACTATCAAAGTTCTGTGTCCTAAAATTTAACACCATGCTCTCCTCTTCTGTCTTCCCCTCCTCCATCCTCTCAGCAACCAGTAGCACATCAAAAAAGGTGCTGTTTGATGGTTCAAGCTGAGACATTCAGCCTTTACCCTAGCACTCCCTTGAGATGAAGCAGGCAAGGCTTTTAATCTTACCTGGTGACATATGACTGACTAATACAGTTTCTTGGACCTTCTGACCTCTGAGAGACTAAGTCTGGTTGGTCTCTCAGCCTCTCCAGGTGGCTGGGACATCAGCTTGTGGTGGGTCACTGTATAAGCAAAGTCTTGCATGGGTCTCTAAGTCTTTCAGTGCACCCACATTAGTGCTAACTTTGTGTGTGCAGTTTTGGGTATAAAATGTGTCATTTCACTTCAAGTCAGGGGTAAAAAGAGCTTTCACTTACTTCTACCAAAGGGAAAAGAGACTGTAATAAGAGCTAGCCCTGAAGCCAATCACAGTGGTATACAACGTTGCTGAGTCAGCGTTGATGTATTTTCTTGGAGAAAGAAAAATGGCCTGGCTACAGCCAAATGACTTATTTGAAACTTCACCTCCCACACAAACTAATGAGCGATCCTAGGCGGGTTTGACAGTTAGACAGTATTAACTCAAGATGTTCCGAATTCCATATACCCCCCTCCTTCTGAGCTTCGTTGCTCAACTGTTTTTCCCTTAGGACTTCCTTCTGGCTAGCTTTGAGACAGTGGTAGTCCTCAAGACATCCTTTAGGAAGCACTCAATACAGCATTTGCCAAACATGTTTCAGTTTTCATAAACTACCCTTTACTACAGGAGTCTTGGAGCGACCAAGAGGGGGTCCTAAAACAACGTTGAACTGTATTTTCAGAGAGCTGGAAAGAGCCATGGGCAAATACCTCATTGAGAAGTGACAAGGTTGGGAATAGTGAGTTCTGGAGAGAAGGAGAAAAAGAAATCTCAGCTTCTGCAAATACATGAAGTGCAATATTTTCTAGTACTTGAACAAGGCACATAAACCATGAGGCGCTACATTTCCTTCCATCTTCTGTGCTGTGAATAATTAAACTCTCAGGATGTGGTGAGAAGCATGTCTCCAACACCAGTGACGATCCCAACAATTCAAAGCAACAAATCAGTTGCAATGGCCTGCACCAGGACAAAGTCTTTCAGCTTCAGATACCCCTTCAGGCTTGTAACAGACAAATGCATGGCTCTGACTGAAAACTGGAGAAAAAAAAATAATAAAATCTTCACAGTGTGTGCCGAGGCTCGTGTGTGACCATAGGTATCAGATTAGTTCATGGCGCTTTCATCCCCCACTGTCTGTCCCCAGTTCCCCAGCTCTGCTGCTGCACAGTGACAAGTGGGGCTGCAGAGCACAGAACAGGACAACACTGGAAGTCATTATCTTGGACAAAACCAAAGCATCACCCCTCAAAGACAGTATTTTACCAAGTACCCCCTTGAAACAAGTTTCAGAGTAATTACATGGAGAGGAAAACTTCCCAACCCTAAGAGTTCAAGAAGAGAATAGGAGGGAAAGGCAGAGACAACCTGACAATACACCAGGAGGAGTGCAAGCAAAGGAAGACAACATGTCCCTCCTGCTCCTGAAAGGCTTGGACATGCTGGCCTAGCTGCATTGACCTCCTGTGTTCACTGAGCCAATAAAAACATTATTTCACCTAGCTGTAGTTACTGCCAGTTGCCTAAACTTCCCATAAAAAGTTATGTCCATATTTCAGAGTGATCACTCTTGGGGGATCCTGAAGTTAAGCAAGGGTGCTATGGCTTTCACACCCAACCTCGAACTGGAAATGCCATCAGGCAGATCGGCAGCTCTCCCACAGGCAGAAACGGTATATAAAGAGGTTGCATAAATGCTGTTGCTGAGAGTGAACCCCCCCTTCTGGGACAAAGCCTGGGTATGTTGCTAATTTTCACTTTAAAATGGAAAAGGCACAGAGGCAAAGAAACAGACATCATATTTACTGAGAAAATCACTTGAACACATGAAAAGTGTATAATTAAAGCTGCTTTTTGAAGTACACATACACTACAATGAATATTTCCCATTTTTCTAAGGTTGCCACTGAAATCAAATCCCTTTCTTGCATTCTTTCGATGTGGGAATAATGTTTCTCTAATGTAATTAATACTTAAAATAAATACACAGCTATAAACTCGGAAAACTCAGTTTTCTGGAAAGATAAGTTGATAGTTTCCCTGAAGTCAGATTACTTGAGTTTACAAAGAAGAATCCAAACTTAAATATTCAACCATTAAGCTGTCCAATTGTCATAAAAATTTTTCCTAAAGTGACACCTCCCACCCCCCCATTTGGAAAGTGATTAAATGTCCAAAACCTAGAGTGTCTAGATAAAATGTCCATTTACCACTTACCACCGTTTAACTTGTCATGCTCACTACTGTTTTAATATCAGTATTTTTAAGAACACTTCTTCCTTTGTGGACTCCTGAAATTCATTGTTATCCTGGTTTTGTGATATTTCCCATTTAAGTTAGTATATACTTCCTCTAGGAACAGAAGAGGCAGTCAGATCACCTGCTGTTCTGAGGTGCCTACAATTCTTGAGCACAATGGGGTGAAACCAGGACAGAAAGCCAGCCCAATTCTGAATTTCCTGGCTTTGTATTTTCAGTGAAACCTTTCACATAATTTTGGTATCCCCACAGGTAGCCATGCATGCTTTCAGAAACACACACACGCACATACACACTCTCTGTACATGGTCAGTAGAAAGCTGTGAATTCTAGCATGAAAAATTTGGATTATGTGTACTGGTGTAATAGGATTGCTCCCTGTGCTGAAGATAGACTTGCTCTAAGTGCTGAGATTACTGTCTTGTGAGAAATTAAGTGGTCAGGGGTCCTGAAGCTAAGGAAAGATAAAGAACTGCAGAAATAGAAATGATGGGCCCACACAGTTCAGCCTGACTGATGGTGCTATGGAAAAATGAATAATACCCTGGCTACTTGTGCAACTTCTGAAAAGGTGCTTAGAAAGTGACTGAAATCAACTCATTCTGTCCCTGCTGCATATTCCTCTGTATGTTTGACTACCAAGCACTCAGATGCGAACAGATGGGGAGTTTTATTCTGAACATCAACCAATAAATCAATTAATGCAGACATTTTTTCTTCATGCTTTAGTTTCTCACTGAAAAAATGGGGATAAAATGCCAGCTTTTTACAGGAACTTGAGAACGTGAAGTACCTTTATATTTGTGAAACAACGAGAAAGATGTACTCTGGAAGAGTCAAAAAGGGGTGAAATCATTCTCAGGGCAAAGCTTGAAGAGTTGCCTTGAAAAGAGCACAAAATTCAACTGCTGTCAAAGAACTCCTTTCTTGCCCTCTGACCCCAGAGCCTGCACATCCAGCCATTCAGGTGAGGAGTCCCCACCCTGTGGAAGGAATAAGGAAGAGAAAGCCTGAGGGAGCAGGTGGGGGGAACCCAAAAAAAGGGCAAAGAAGGGCTTTATCAGAAGACGTAGGCACGAGTTTGGGTTAAGTTTGTTGAGGCACCGTTTGTTCAGCCGTTACACAACTTTTAAGCTAATCAGGCTTGCAATGTTCCTTCCTCCCCTCTCCCCCCGGCCCCAAGTTTTTAGGACATATTTATATTTATTTCATCTCTTATGCCCACTCTAATGTCTTTGGATGGTGAGGATGACTGTAATTTTTGTGGTGGGAGAGTGCACCCACTTTAAATTGCCTGCTGCAGTCTAGAACCCGCTTCCAAACCTGGCCGAAACCTAGCTTTAAACACTTTCCCGATGCGCACTGAGCAGCTCGTCTCTCAAAGGGCAGTTTTTATCAAGGGGCTTGAGAAGCAGGGAGGGAAATCACTGAAATTTAACCCTGAACCCCATGTGAACCCAGGGATTGGGACTGCATATTTTCCACCGTCCTGCCATCTGCTGCTTCACTGCACATGGTAATCTTTGGCAACCCCACTGAGAGCTGCCTGGGCTATGGCTCTGTTCAGACAGGGTGTAGAAAGAAAAGACACTGAGAATGTCATGGCTGGCTGACCAGACTGCTGAGATCAGAGAGATTATGCCTCATTTGCTCACCAAGCCCTGCCAAAAGCAACACCATTTAACTGCAGGTACTCAAAACCCAACCCGCATGTTTAAAGGAATTCTGGGCTTAAAAAGAGGGCCATTCATAATGTGCATTTGTTGGGGATACTGTAGCTACCACCTTTTGGCAATTATTCAGGAGGGTTTTAAAAAGAAAGTTTACAGTGCCCAGCGTTGCAGGTACAAGCGGTATCTGCCAGAAAGTACCATACCTGATTTACAGGACATACAGACCTGGAAGATGACTCAAGGCAGGAATAACCAAAAGGGACCTAATAGCCCAGCAGGGATAAACAGAGAAAAAAACCCCACCTACCCACCCTAGGTGTTATTTTAAAGCAGCTACACTCTGTTTTCTCCTGCCTGTGAAAAGCTGCACAGTATGGGAGTGTGAGGGTTTAGTACTTATATGCATAACCCTCATATGTCATCTTATGACAAGGGACGTCCCTTGAGCCAGAGCCAAATCTAAGTTTGTTCTCCAGAGCACCCCCACGGGCTCTGGCTGCAGCAGGCGAAGAATCGGCTCTCAAACTCTGGCTTCCTCTGACCGCACTCTTTTGGACAAAGGCCCCAAACAACCCCTTCAGTGATCAAGAGCTAAAGGTTTACCTGTGGAATTTGCTATTTCAAAATGATGACCGTGAATGCTAGGGAATATTTCAGAAGCGTCTTATTGCTGCTGGGGGATGTTTTCTAAGGGTATTAGAACTGCAAGAAAATGACTGTAGGACACAGAGTTACAGTAGGATTTGGAATCAAAACACGCTGACACAAACTGCCTGTTATTAATGGATCTCCCTCATCCTCACCGCTTCTGCCAGAAGTCCTAGAAATTAAGATGTAGTTGTGTATGTGACTACAACAACATCCTGCCCTATTTCTTCATTCAAATACTGATCTTGGAAATGATGGTGCCTTCTCTCATAGCTGCTTGGGAAAACAAAGGCACTTCAGTAAGATAAGTTTCTCCAGGGCTGCAGAACTGTGGCTGGCACATGTCAGGGCTGACAAATGTTCTTCTAATTGCAAAGGGGCACTACGAAATTGTCCTCGGACATGGAATAGACAGTCGCTGTCACCCTTTCTTCTTCCCTGCTGCTCTACTGCCTCCACTCTGTCTGCCTCACAGGGAGGCTGGAAAAGAGACAGAAAAAGCCATGTTATGAGATGGGGAATAGGCATCTTTTTCCCAGCTCCAGCTGTGTTGGAGCCAACATGCTCTGTTGTTTTGATGATTCCAGGACCCTTGCATCTCATTTGATCCCTGTTTGACAGTAGTGCAAGGCAAAGGTGGGAATGGCCTGGAGACTTACAGAGGGAGCTTCTGAAGTCCTTTAGCCATCCCCTCCTAGAAACAGCCCTTCTCTCTCAGAGCCGGAGTCAAATGACCTTGACCCTAACATCTCTTTCATAGGTTCTGTACCCAGGTAACCCTTGAGGCTTGCAAGGGAGTTTTGCTAGTACTGAGATTTGTAAACAACAACCAACATATTAAAAGGCAAAGAGATCAAACATGCTTTCCACAGTATTTTTCTTTTGGTATGAATGCATAGCTTGGAAAGAGTATGTTTGAAGTAAAAAGCTGCCTATTAACATTCTCAGTTTAAACTGCTTCTCTGCCACTAAGCTGCACTGAATCAGAGCTCCCCACTCCCGGTGTCCTTGACTCATAACCTCAGTGACAGCCACGAAGCCAGGCAGAGCCACTTCATAAAATGTACTAAATGAAGCAACTTTTAATAACAACAAAGACTGGCAGGTAGCCATGTTGGAGGAGGAAAGACCTAGTAGGAATGTCCCGCAGCATAAAAGTCTCTGTTGTTCTCATTACTGCAAAGGAAGAAAATCTCTTTAAATGCTTTTGATTCAAATGATAATTTGACAGAAAGAACGGACAAGACAAATGGATGTAAAACAAGGCAATTGGATTTCCTACTGCTACAATATCTTACTTGGCTCCCATGACACAATTTCTCTGTTATTCTGCCTTGCCATGGTAAAGTAAACTTACAGGCTACCCAGAAAACAGATGAGTGTAATCAGTCCTTTATAAATTATATCCCTTCACTCAAGGAAAGCAAATAACTTTGCCAGCTCTATAATAACTGTTTCTAATACTTCGTTTATTCTTTAAATTGTTTATAAAACACTTCAAGAGAGGTCAAGACGAGAGGGCAACAATAATTGGAGATTAAGGAGACTCTCTTAAGTATTTTGCGCCTGTGAGTAAACACTTTGGCAATTGTTATGATACGAGATAGATCTACCAAAAAAAAATCAGCTTACTTATGATTTTCTTGAACATACATGTTATTTCATCTGAGGGAGTCCTCATCTTTTCCGCAGCTATTTCAACTCATATCTAAGCAGCGCAGAGATTCCCAATGTCATGTGATGGGCAAATAACAATAATTTTAACCTGGTCACCTAAGGAAGAAACCCAAAGGAACAATGAGCTGAAGGTAACTGATCTTCTTGTGAAGTTTTCTGCAAGTATCCTGATGAAGCAGGGAGTTTTCTTCTCAGAGACAGACATGTTAAAGCCCAAAGAGTCAGGAATGGGCAGAACTGAGCCTGACGGACAGAGATATGAATTTACATGCAGGACTGGTGTCTTTAGGTGGGGTTTCAAAAAAAACTTTCAAACAAAAGGGGTCATCGTGTCCTTTTGCAGTCCCTGTGGCGTGGTTCTGCCTACTCTGTTTTTTGTTCATCTGATGTCCATACACAGTGGTAGCAGTGGTCACAGCACTTTTCTGGAAGAGGGAACTGTATAAACTGCAACATCATCTCTTGAGCTGATGAGTGTCACAGCTGTACAGACGCTTAATGAAGTCAAACTACAAAACATCAAGCCCGGTCAACATCATCCACACTTTGGAGGTACATAAGGATAAAATTCCATTAAATCTTTAAGCCCTCAACCCAGTGGTCTCTTTTAAAATAGTCAAAATGTAGCACATCAGAAAAAATCACCTCTTAGTCACGTATTTCTGTATAGCCCAGAAGAGGCTGCTAAAGAAACCACTCATGCCCTCTAACATCTCACCTGCCAGTTGAAAAGAAAACTCAAACTAAGTTACCAAAAAAGAAAACCCAGTCAAGTTCTGAGTAATTATACAGAAATAACAAACTTAAACCTGACAAAAATATTTGCTGAGGGATTTAAAAGTAGCCAGCACTATAGTCATATCATCTTACTAAAATGAAGTTAAATTCTTAAGTTATTCTCAAGAGTCTAAATGGAATTCAGTATACGCTATTTTATTCAGGACAAAGTACACTCTTCACCTGTTTTATATGATAAGGTTATAAAAATACAGGTTCAAGATTCAGATTGTATATAGTTTCTTTACACACACACCCCCCCTTTTTTTTTTACTACCCATGTTCATGTTTCCTTGATCTTCTCGGGGCTCAATGTCATGTGGATCTAGACACAAACACAAGCTCTCTCCATAACTACCTCAGCGTTAATACCCAGTCAATACAGATTATTCTCACAATTTATTTTAACCCCAGTAAGATCTTTCTACTCGAACCCACATATTTCTTGGCACTATATGTTAGTCAAATGCTGCAGCACTGCACAGTGCACTCGTCAGCCAGGGATACACTACAACCAAATAAAGTGGCTTCCCAAGCCAAGTGAAGCACACAATGCACCTAAGTAGCACCAAATTATGAAAAAGCTGCTGTTTGGTTACTTTTTTTCTCTCCAGAGTGAACTGAACTGATTTTTTTTTTTTTTAATGGGAAACTAAACCACAACTATTCCTTGAACCAAAGTCTTTGTTGAACCTAATCCATAAATGAACTAAAAAGAAAATACCTGATTATTGGATCAGAATAACTGTTTAACAGAGCATTTCCTAGAGGAAGTTCCCATGCCACATAACTGCGTACACGAAATTGTGTATTTTTCAGCTTGAACTTATTCAGAAATACCAAGGCAAGTAAATAATTATTGATCTGACCAACCTGAACTGATTTAAGCCAGAGTCAAATTAAAATCAGATCTGAACCAAACCATTTACTGGTTCAAATTTTTTTTTTTTTTAATTATTGGTATTTTTCAAGCATCACAAGCCCATGTTCTTGTACTACAGGAAACATACTTTTTCTTTCATTTTAAAAAATAATTATATTGAACTTAGCAGTTTTCCCCAGAAACAGTAGTTTAGAGTAAGAAGGAAATGAGTCTATGCAAACATTTCCAGGTAGCTACAACCTACATTATTACATAGTTGACTTAGTTCTGCTTTTAGAAGTAGGGAATTATCAGGTCCTCTTAAAATTATTAACATTTTACCTCTGGCTTGAAAGGCTTCTGAAAAGTGCTCACTGTAGCCTTACAGTGCTTTGACAAATATGAATTATCTTGTCATTAAACAGAAGGTTTGAAAATCTGATCAAGGTAACTGAGCTATTATTCACTTACCAGTAATAACTTTCTTTTAAAACTCAATAGAACCAGACTTAGAGTCAGAGCCTGTAAGCATCAAGATATCTTTGTAAGCAGTTCTAAGACCGTGGCTATAACAGTCTCTGCAATAAAAGGCAGAAATATTCAAAAAGAACTTACTGCATTATGTGGCTGGGTAAGGATTTATTTCCAGATAGGCAACAGAATAATCAAAGGCATTTCCCTTAACGTTCTAATTTCATGTCTCTCAGTACTGTAGAGGAAAAGCGTGTTTTAAAAAGTGTTAAATACTTTATTTTTTTAAAAAAAATTAAATACCAAGTCTTTTATGTTAAATAGTAAATTACCTGGTTTAAACCAGGAGAAACAACTTTCGGTTTGAACGAGCCCTCATTTTGAATGAGCCCTCATTTTGATTTATTCTGCTTTTGCAGCTAATTTTACTAAGCATGCTAATTCTTTCATCAGACTTTCATGTACAGGCAGCTACTCTTCAAGGATCATNCAAACCAGATGATATCATCACACCACCAAACCCACAAGGAACCTGTAGAACTGAAGTGACAGGAGGCACTTAACTAACTTGCTAAGTAGACCGAAGTTGTGCAATAACTGCAACACACTAATGAACTCAAACCCAGAATTGCTTCATCCCATGATTTCAAAACAAAGAGCTGATTTTTCCTTTAAGTGC
>VZTU01015805.1:17044-35797 GCA_013400835.1 Zapornia atra
ACCCTTCCCTCCTCCAGCTTCACTCCATCCCCCTTGTCCTGCCAGTCTCTGCCCTTTAACAAGCTGATTCCCCTCCTGTGTCTCAGCTCCCTTCAGGGACTGGCAGGCTGCAGTGAGGTCCCCCCACAGCCTTCTCTTCTCCAGGCTGACCCAGCCCAGCTCCCTCAGCCTCTCTCTGTAGGGCAGCTGCTCCAGCCCTCTGAGCATCCTCGTGGCTCCTCTGACCCCTCTCCAACAGCCCCACATCTCTCTTGTGTTGGGCCCCAGCTCTGGACACAGGACTCCAGCTGGGGCCTCCCCAGGGCAGAGCAGAGAGGGACAATCCCCTCCCTGTCCCTGCTGCCACCCCTCTGCTGATGGAGCCCAAATGGTGTCCAGCTCATGAGTTCCCAAATCACCTCCCCAAGTTTCTGCTGAGCATTTTGGGCTGGAAAGAGGAAAACACTATTTCTGGTGCCTCCATAGGATCATTTGCTTAACTTTTGCTCTTCAGAAATGGCCAAACGTGGCTGTAAGGGCTGTGGGGCATGGGGATGGGGGCAGGGCTGCCAGGAGGTACCTGCAGCCTCTGCCCATTGGGGAACAGGAGGGTGTTCAGCCCCTGTGTGGGCACGGGGAGGTGGGCTGGGTGCCCCCAGGTTGAGGCAGCAGGTATTGGAGCAGCAATGATGCTCAGGAGAGCTTCCCTTGGGGTTGTGAGTTCAGTAATGTTTCCAGCAGTGCCTGTTGAGCCAGGCTGTGGGTAGGAGGCAATAACAACACTAGGGGCTGGGAGGTGGGCTTGTTCCACCCAAACCTCACTAGCCAAGCCCCTTCCCAGATGCAGCATGGTGAGCCCTGGGCTAGTGTCTTTCCTGGGAAAGGAAATGACATCTCTTCTGTTATTTGATCATTTCCAAAGTGTCTTGCCCAGCGTGGCTCACGTGGACAAAGACCCAAATCCCTGTTTCTCCCATCCAACCCCCAGCCTGGGCTGGCTGGCTGGCTGAGGGTAGGAGATCAATGCTGCTGTAGGATTTCCCCAAAGGATTTCCAGCATTATTTAAACTCCCCTTTTAAAACAAAAGCCCAGGACATTCACCTTCCCTGGATGTGTTTAAACAAAGGGTAAGATGAGGTGCTCAGGGGTATGGTTTAGCTTAGGATGGGAATGGTTGGACTGGATGATCTTTAAAGGTCTTTTCCAACCTGGTGATTCTGTGATTCTGTGACAGATTATAGCTCTTTCCCAGCTTTAATCACTAAATATAAGGTGAATTATTTTATTTTCCCAGAAATACCACTTTGAGTGGTGCGTGGCCGACCCCAGGGAGCCCATTTAGGAGCATCCTCCCCAAAGCAAATCCAGCTGGGCATGAAATGAGACCTTTTGTCCTGCAGAGCTGTGGGAGGGGGTTGGTCCAGGCAGATCGATACAGCCATGCATCTTTAACAGCCCAGGAAAGGAGGTTTAAAAGCTCCACGCTGAATGCAGCCCATTGCAAACAGCAGTAATAATGTTGAGAGAGAAAATTGCTCCTCTCACTCCTGATTTAGCAGTTCAGCTGAAGCCCTGAGCTGGGCACAGTGCCCTTGGATGTCATTAGTCTTTTCCTTACCTAAGTGTGACAGTGGAATCACAGCTCCAAGTGAATCCACACAACCTTTGGTGTATTTGTAAACATGTCCCTCCAAGCAGCTTTGCCCTCCTGACTCTGTGGGGTGTTTCTCCAGCCAGCAAAACAGCCTTCTGCTGCTTTGTATTGCGTTGCAAATGGGTTAATCCTAATTTCTCAGAAGTCCCAGTTCTTCACTAGGAAGTGTTGCTGTATGTACCATCACAGCATCACAGAATCACAGGGGTTGGGAGGGCCCTCCAGAGCCCATGGGGTGCAACCCCCTGCCAAAGCAGGGTCCCTAGGACAGGGGCTGGGATCTCTCCAGAGAAGGAGACTCCACACCCCCTGGGCAGCCTGTCCCAGGGCTCCCTCACCCTCACTGGGGAAAAGTTCTTCCCCACATTGGGGGGGAACTCCCTGTGCTCCAACTTGAGGCCATCACCCCTTGTCCTGTCCCCACAGACACTGAGAAGAGGCTGCTCATGTCCCCCTGTGTCCCACCCTTCAGCTATTGATCCCCATTGATCAGATCCCCTCTCAGGCTGCTTCTCCCCAGGCTGAACAGCCCCAGCTCCCTCAGCCTGTCCTCACAGGGGAGATGCTCCAGGCCCTTCAGCATCTCTGTGTCCCTCCTCTGGACTCTCTCCAGGAGATCCCTGTCTGTTTGATCCCAGGGAGCCCAGCACTGGACACAACACTCCAGGTGGAGCCTAAGCAGGGCAGAGCAGAGGGGGAAGATCACCTCCTTTGACCTGCTGGCAACGGTCCTTTTGATGTACCCCAGGATCCCACTGTCCCTCTTTAAAAAGAGGGTTCACCTCAGCCCATTGCCTGTGTCCACTTTAGTGACCTTCTGCCTTTGCATATTGCCTGGCCCATGGGGGGAGGGAAGGGGTATTAAAGGCTCACTCAGCCTTTCCTCACAGGGGAGATGCTCCCACTATTCAGATACATTTCTTGCCCAGCACAGTGAAGGTGAAGGCAGCTGGTGTTTCCAGCAGGGAAAATCCCAACTCTTGTTTGCATATATGCAAAGGGAATGGCTCTGCTGGCTTTTTTGGGAAGGGAGGCAGGTTGCAGCGATGCAAAGGTCAATCTGTGTTGGGGGGACTGCAGCAGGCTGGTCCAGAGGGATGTCTTCTACCCCTCTTGAAGCTGATCCATCCACCTGCATGGGTAGCATCACCATAACCATTCCCACAGCAGAAAAAAACCCATACAAATGAGGCTTAATTTTGGTGCTTATTGTTTTCCCCTGTTCTTGGCATTTCTTCTCCTATTTCATTGCTTTGCAGGTGTGGGAAGCTGCTTTGCAGCAAGGCAGGGTGTTCCCCCACCCCCCCCCTCAGCTTTGAACTGCAGCCTGTCCATCCTCCTGAGGGGAGCTGGATGCAATTTATTGCTCAAATACTCCCTCCTCAGAGAAGGTGTAACATCAGATCCATCAGCATTATTTGCACAGCCTGATATTACTTTACCCAGATAGTTTGGTGGGCTGAAAAAAAAAAAGAGGGGAAAAAAAAGCATGTAAAGTTCACTTTAGCATTTCCCATGCCCATCATTCTGCTACTTGGATTCAAGACAGCCCTTCATCTGCCCATTTTCATCATAAAACACCAATGAGGAGGTGAAAAAGAGCTGAGCCCTTCCCTAAACTCCATTTGGGGCAGCACCAGGGGATGTAAATCACATCCATGGCTCCACACGAGGTGTTACCCCATCACAGCGTTATGACAGCTGTAATTCACAGCCCCTGAGTCTTTCACAGAAGTTAAAGTGCCTTCTCCCTGCCTTCCTGCTCATTTAAAACGCTGCTCTGGCTTAGAGCATCCCTGCCAGGGAAGCTGCCTGGGGTGCTGAGAGCATCCCAGACAGCCAGGGCTCACAGCACCATGTAGCCAGCAGTTTGGGGATGTTACCATCTGAAAAAACATGAAGGATTTCGGGTTTTTTTTTAATTTATTTTCTAATTGACTTTTGATTTGGAAGCTGTTAGATGAGAGCTTAGCATTTCAGTAAGAACTCAGTGTTTGATTGCTTGTATTTGGAAAAAATTCCCATCCAAACACCCTGTATTTCCTCAGCTTTGTTTCTCCCAGGCTGTTTTACTCCTCTTTATTTTCCTTTAGTGTCATGACCCTGCCCTTTTCTCCCTTCCTGCTCATTCCTTTCTTTGTCATTAGCTCTTTAGATGATTAAATAAAGTCGGTTCTCCTCAGTGCCTTTCCTCATTGGTGCCTTTCCCCTTGGCACCTTTCCCCTCAGAGCCTTTCCCCGTGGCACCTTTCCCCTCAGAGCCTTTCCCCTTGGTGCCTCACCCCTCAGAGCCTTTCCCCTCAGAGCCTTTCCCCTTGGCGCCTTTCCCCTCAGAGCCTTTCCCCTCAGAGCCTTTCCCCTTGGCGCCTTTCCCCTCAGCACCTTTCCCCTCAGAGCCTTTCCCCTTGGCGCCTTTCCCCTTGGTGCCTTTCCCCTCAGAGCCTTTCCCCTTGGCGCCTTTCCCCTTGGTGCCTTTCCCCTCAGAGCCTTTCCCCTTGGCGCCTTTCCCCTCAGAGCCTTTCCCCTTGGTGCCTTTCCTCTCAGAGCCTTTCCTCTTGGTGCCTTTCCCCTCAGAGCCTTTCCCCTTGGCACCTTTCCTCTCAGAGCCTTTCCCCTTGGCGCCTCTCCCCTCACAGCCTTTCCCCTTGGTGCCTTTCCTCTCAGAGCCTTTCCCCTTGGCGCCTTTCCCCTCAGAGCCTTTCCCCTTGGCACCTCTCCCCTCAGAGCCTTTCCCCTCAGCTTCCAGCGCTCCCCTCTGGGAGATGGGGGTCCATCCATCTGAGGACAGCACATCTCTTCCAGATCACAATACTTACAGAGCAAGATACACAGTAATTGCTTGCATAGCACCCACTCACATACAGGCTGGGCCATCCCCAGCGTGGTCACAGGCATGGCTGCTTCCAGCTCCACCAAACCCTTTCCCAACACACCCACTGCAAGGTTGGGGGAGGGTTGGTTTTTTTTTTTAGGTGGGTTTTTCCCATTTTGCTCTGAGTTTTTAATTGTGGAGTGGGCATGGAAGAAGGCAGCATATAATAGATTAATGGTGCTATTGATCACACCAGCCTGCTGCAACAGCTCGGCATGCAAAGCTGCTGTAGACATCTGAGGGCTACCAGTGTTCCTGGAGATGAAAGCTGGAGCAGGCATGTGCATTTGTCTGCCTGACATCATTTCTTGTGGGGTTTTTTTCTCCCCCCCCTCTTTATATTTCTCATTCTGCTACATAAAATGCAGCAGTGTGGGAGGAACTGGGGGATAATGAGGGTCTGGTGGCAGGCTTCTTATTGATGAAGAACCCCCTTGCAGCCTTCGAAATAATTTCCAGTGATATTGGGCAATCAAAGGCAAGGATAAAAACCATAAGATCAAATAAATAATGTAGAACTGACAAAGCTCTATCTACACACCAGCAAATGTCAGGAAAAAAGGGCTGGGCATGCAAATGCCTCTTCATCTTGCTCCCCAGGGAAGGCTTCAGATAGGCTGAAGGTCATTTTAGACGTCGTGGATGGGTATGAAGTGATGCAGGAAGAAGGAATCCCAAGAGGAATCTTGTTGGCAGGATTTGGCCCCCAAAGAAGTATAAGGTCTGAAAGGAGCTGGGGTGTAAACGCAGCTCTGGGGGGTGTCTGTCCATCTCTGTTCATGGTGGGACAGGCAGCACCCCTCGATCTGCTGGCCACAAACTGGTCTTGTATCAATCAATGTGAGGAAGGGGAGAAATCCTTCTTGCCCCTGGGTATCCCAAACCAGCCTCTGTGATGTATTTCCAATCTAATGAATTGTATTACTTAATGATACTCCAGAGGATGCATTCAAAAACGTAAAGAGCAATTCTGTGCTGGCAGCAGGGATGAGTTAGAGCTGGTTCCCTAAAGCATGAGATTTCAGACTGCTGCTTCAGCTCTGGGTCCCAGGGTAGGTATTTCACCCTGTACCTTATCATCACACTCTGAGCTGCCCAGCCCCAGCGTGGTGTCTGGCTGATAACAGGTACCTTTTTCTCTCCAAATTCCCCCTAAGACTCTGGAACTATCTACTTCCTATAGGCTAGCTTGCTTTTTAAATACATCTGAGGAGATATCTTGGCATCTTTGGTGAGCACCTTGAGCAACGAATGTATAAGGCTTTTAGTCCTCTCACTTAGAAGCAGCTTAAAGCACTCAGAGCAACGTTGATGGAAAACAAGAGAAGAGCATCTGACAGAAGCAAAATAACACTTTATTTAATGCATGCAAAATGCATAAGTGAAGAGGCTGAAACATAAACCAGGTCTGGAAGAAGCCTCTTGTTTTACATTGCAAGTACCCTGACAAGTAATACGTCCATGTGAATGTAGGGATGGGAACTCCCAGTTCTCCCACAGCAACTGGGGGAATATTTAGACTTAAACTGGTAATTATTTGGACTTCAGCACCAAGGTAAGCCAAAGCTGCAGTGAAGTATAAAAACTGATGGGGAACATGGTCCCAGCTCCCAGGAGAAAATACTGAATGGCTGGTTAGACTCTGGGTATTGCCTTGGTACGTAGAGGTTGGAGTGCTGCCTCTGCACAAAGACAATGCATACATTGTTTTTGGTTGAAAACATATAAACCTCCATATATCAGAAGGAACTATGGATTGCAGAGGCAGCAAAACCTACTGAAAAAATGATAATGGTCATGGCCAGTATTTAAGTCTGGGAGATCTGATGAGATTCATGATAAACAGCTCTCCTCCATCCTCTGAGGAGCAACTGAGGGAGCTGGGGGTGTTCAGCCTGGAGAAGAGGAGGCTGAGGGGAGACCTTCTCCCCACCTCCCCTGCCCTGCCAGGAGGGTGCAGAGAGGTGGGCGAGGGTCTCTGCAGCCAGGGGACAGGAGATGGGCCAAGGGGCAATGGGCTCAAGCTGCCCCAGGGCAGGGTCAGCTCAGCTGGGAGGGCAAAGTTCTTCCCTGGCAGAGTTGTGGGGCTGTGGCACAGGCTGCCCAGGGAGGGGGCTGAGTCCCCAGCCCTGGGGGTGTTTAACAGAGGGGAGATGAGGTGCTCAGGGATCTGGGTCAGCACAGGACAGGGACGGTTGGACTCCAGGAGCTTAAAGGGCTTTTCCAGCCTGGTGACTCTGTGGTTCTGTGTGTTTCTGTGATTTAACCTGTGAAAGAACTTTGGAAGAACTGGAAGGAATTCCATCAGCTTGAATTGTGAGACAGGTGAAGCTCTTTTCTGTCTTCTTCCTTTTTTTCCAAACCCTATTTTCTCCTTATCTCTTTCTGAAGCATCTCCATCCTCTCCCTCAGACAGAAAGGTGTCATTGGGAAGGTCGTCCCTTGGCTCTCTACGCAGTCAAATTTCACCACCTTCACAGAAAAAGACCCAACCAACCCACCCCAAAACTGTATCAAACTGTCCCCTGCAGAGACAGGGACTTCCAAGGAGCACAGCTATATTTTGGCATTGCTCATCCCTTGCTTGCCCCAGTTCCTGGCTCAGTCTGAAGGGCTCTATCCTCTCCTAAAACACCCTCTGCATTGCTTCCTTGTGCCCAACATCCTTCCCACAGCCACGCTCCATGGCCAGGGGCACGGACTGCTTGGCTATACATGTGTTTAGCACCACTGGGAATGAACAGCTGGCCAGGTTTGGGTGTTGGAAGAGCTGAGTGTGTCCCCAAGGAGCTCAGGGCTAAGGGCTGGGGTGATACCCCTGGGGTAGCCCTGCGGGGACGGGGTCCTGTTTCAGCCTGGGTTCCTCACTGGTGTTAAGCTACCTCTTGGCTGCTCTCCAAAATGTAAACACACTTCAGGGCTGGGACTTGGGAAGTCATTTAAAATGTGTTAGCTCTAATGTTGGGAATTTGGGACTCCTGAAGCCCAGGGCCTAAAAGGAACATTGTTTGCCATCTCATTAGCCCTTCTGCTGAACTCCAGCAACAGCCTCCCTGGACTTTCCCACCAGTATCTCCTTATCTAATGGGGCTGAGAAGGAAAAACCTGTTGCAAGCATTAAATATTTTCTGATCAGTCATATGCTTAATTGTGGCTCTGTGGGATCATATTTACAGCCTATGGAGCTGTTCTGACTGTTTCTTATATTACAGCTTGAAACCCTGAGGACGCTGCCAGCTGCAGGGGTGAGCTGCTGGGGGGGGACACCAGAGTGGGGTTTTTTGGGGGGTGGAAAGCTTTCATTCCTGTGCTATATTTCTGACTTGCCTAGCAGTATATTCTGAGGCTGAGTGCTCAGCCCTGGGGTTCCTCCTTGGGGGCAGTCTGGGGTCATCTGGTAATTCCCACATGCCAGGGACCAGGAGCTCTGTGCTGTGGGGACACCTCCCTCCTCCTCCTCCTCCTCCTCCCTTCTCTGGAGCCGGTGGGAAAGTCTGGGGCTGTTGCTATTTTCTCTCCACTATCAAGGCCTCTTATCGCTTTGCTCTTGTCTGCGTGCTGGCTTTCGGANTGCTCTGTTTCTTGGCTTTGAACTGTTATTGCCCCCCCCCCCTGCATAATAAGCTGAAAACAAGGCTGGAGATTCAGCTGATAATCAGGATCAGGGCATTAAAGCTGATGGATAAAATGAAGCTGTGGGCCACTAATCTATCAGAGGGCTTGGAAACACTTAGACAACAGCTGAGTGAGCTTCTGATTGTCCACCCAGCCACTGCAGGAGCCCTTGAGTGCATGTGGGGTAAAAATCCACCCAGTTTACCTGCTCTCAGGGCTGTTTGAAGGGAGGTTGTTGTCCTGCAGCCTTTGGGACTGGGGCAGGTTACTGGGATTGCATCGTTCCTCTCCCAGCATCTGAGATGTCCCACCAAGTCCTGACTTGCAGCATGCTCATAGGTGGTTTTATCCACCACAGCATCAGACTGGGGCTGAAAGGACCATGTCTCCTCCACTGAGGGCAGCCAGCACTGATAGTCCTGCCAGAAAAGTGCCTGTCACCTTCAAGACACACAAGAACAGGGGCTGGGTGTATTTGGGAGGGATGCTCCTCCAGCACAAAGAGAAACTCTTCTGTTTGGAGTGTTTTGGGGAAGGTTCCCCTCCAACTACAGAAAGCCAAGTCTAGCAAGCCCATGCCAGGATCTGCAGCAGTGAACAGGTTATGGATGTGTGGAGGATGTGGATGGAAGGAGGTGTCCCCCACACATGGCTTGCTCCCCTGCTCTGCACTCCAGGAGAGCCAGGAGTGTGGAGGATGAAGGATGGAGGGTGGAATTTGAAGGATGGATGGTTAAAGGTGAAGGATGGAAGGTACAGGGTGGAGGATGAAGGATGGAGGCTGGAATTTTCTGGATGGATGGTTGAGGGTGGAGGATGGAAGGTACAGGGTGGAGGATGAAGGATGGAGGCTGGAATTGGATGGATGGTTGAGGGTGAAGGATGGAAGGTACAGGGTGGAGGATGAAGGATGGAGGGTGGAATTGGATGGATGGATGGTTAAAGGTGGAGGATGGAAGGGACAAGGTGGAGGATAAAGGATGGAGGGTGGAATTTGCTGGATGGATGGTTGAGGGTGGAGGATGGAAGGTACAAGGTGGAGGATGAAGGATGGAGGGTGGAATTGGATAGATGGATGGTTGAGGGTGGAGGATGGAAGGTACAGGGTGGAGGATGAAGGATGGAGGCTGGAATTGGATGGATGGATGAGGGTGAAGGATGGAAGGTACAAGGTGGAGGATGAAGGACGGAGGGTGGAATTTGAAGGATGGGTGGTTAAAGGTGGAGGGTGGAAGGCAGAGAGGGTGAAGTGTGGAGGATGGAGGTGTGCCCCTCAGGGTTTCAGGGCTGGTTTCTCCAGCAGAAGCCTGCAGTTTCCCAAAGCAGTCTGAAGGTGGCAGGGTTGCAGTCTGCTGGAGGCTGAGCCCTGGGGCTGCTTGGTTTGCAATCCGAGGGGGGAGAAAGGTATTTCAGAAAAAAACCATCGTTTGTCTTGCAAAGCAGGCTGAGCTTTCCAGGAGAGAAAAAGATCTGAAAGCAAATTAGCCCACACTAATTAGAAATGTGCCAGCACTGAAATATTCAGGCCATTACAAATTTGGGACTCCCTTTGAATTGCTCTGAGCCAGCAAAGGAGCAGATGGTGAGTGATCTTCTGCAGCCGGCATCCTCCCCTGCCAGGGCAGACCTTCCACAGCCAGCATCCTCCCCTGCCTCTGCAAACCGGGGCTGGGTGCATGCCTCATCCAGGGCTGGGTGCTTGCACAGCACCCCAAGGCTTCCCCAGCTCCTGGGGGACATTCCTGCTCCGTGGCAGCAGCCACTGCAAGCAAAGACACTGTAAAATCAATAGCACTGAGAAGAGGAGGGAAAGGGTGTGATGCCCAGGAGCATTCTTGCTGGAAAGCTGAATCAAATCACTTGGTTTCAGTGCAGCACTGGAGCAGGAGCTTGAGATGGAACTTGCAATGTGTGTCGGGGTGTCTGGTGCCTCTGAGGGTGCTTGTGAGCCCTTCACACCCTGCTACCTGCTGCCAGAGGAGGATGGATGTCTGAAGGGGGGAATATTGTGTTTCCTGAAGAAAAAAATGAGGTGGAACCACATGAGAGTGAGTTGAGCTGCTGCTGTCACTTGTTATGTATTGTTTCACACAGGGGTAAATCCTGCCCCATGCTCCCAGAGCCCTTTCCCTTCACTCCCCAGGTCTGAGCCTCTCCCTGTTGAAGTGGCTGCAGCGCTTAGAGTAACAATTAGTGTAGTGGGAAGCAGTCCTTAGCACTTTGGTGGAGTTTTTGAGGTGTGTCCTTTGGAGGTCATCAGCCTCCATAGGAATCATAGAATCATAGACTGGTCTGGGTTGGAAGGGACCCCAAGGGTCACAGAGCTCCAACCCCCCTGCCACAGGCAGGGACACCAACCTCCAGGCCTGGAGCTACACAAGGTTGCCCAGGGCCCCAGCCAACCTGACCTTGAACACCCCCAGGGATGGGGCACCCACCCCCTCTCTGGGCAGCCTGTTCCAGCCCCTCACCACTCTCTCTGCAAAGAACTTCCCCTTAATATCTCATCTAACCCTTCCCTCCTTTAGTTTTAATCCATCCCCCTTGTCCTGCCATTGTCTGTCCTTTTAAAAAGTTGAATCCCCTCCTGCTTATCAGCTCCCTNACACAGGACTCCAGCTGGGGCCTCCCCAGGGCAGAGCAGAGAGGGACAATCCCCTCCCTGTCCCTGCTGCCACCCCTCTGCTGATGGAGCCCAGGATCCCATTGGCCTTGCCAGCTGCCAGAGCCACTGCTGCCTCATGGGCAGTTTCTCATCCCCCACAATCCCCAAGTCCTTCTCAGCAGGGCTGCTCCCCAGGAGCTCCTCTCCCAGTCTGTATCTCTGGCTGGGATAATGACTGTCTGGATGATGTGCACAGCTTTCCAACTGGAATGCTAACTGGTCATCCCTCCACCAGCCGTGGAAGATGCCACCATCAGTGGTACAACCACTGCTCAGGGCATGCTGCCAGCTCTCAAACACAGGGCTGTTGAGTTGCCATGAAGAGGCCCTGGCCTTTGGGAAGGTGAGGAGAGCTGCAGGAGGCTGTGCTGCAGCCCTCCATGGGCATGGGAGGCTTTCCTCTTCGACTCCCAGCATGGGAAGAGGAAAGAGAGCATGGCTGTGCTACAATGGGACTTTCTTAATGTGTAACAGTTTTAAAAAGATGAATAAATTCTGCAGGGCTGTGTCTTCTCTGCTGTGACTGTTTGCAGAGCTCAATAAGCCATGAAATGTCTCAGTGCTCAGGGAGGATTCAGTGGGTGGCTGCACCGCGGGCTCCCTGCCTGCCTACCTGCACCTATTAAACACCCACAGCTCACACTGTCCGTGCCCACAAGCACTGAGAAACCCAGGTAGGGATGAGATTGCCTTCAAAGGCTGGAGAAGAAAATGCAGGGTTGGCTCTCAGCTGGTGTTTAGTCTCTTCTTGGCACAGCTGGTCACTGAGGCAAGCGAACCGCAGAGGTTTGGCTCCCTCCTGGGAGCATGAGCATCTGCTGCCACAGAGCATAAGGGAGAAGGGTGGTCAGAGGCAATCCTTCAGCCACCCTCTCCTGCTCCCTGATGAGGGCACAGGATCTCTGGTGAAAGGACAGCAGAGATGGTTGGTTGTGTATTTAACTATGGTTACTTGGCCATGGCAGGTATCTGCTGCAGAAGCACTGAAAGGACAAGTCCACCTGGGAGCTACTTTCAGGTTCTTTAGGTCACAGAATCTCAGAGCTGTAGGGGTTGGAAGGGCCCTCCAGAGCCCATGGGGTGCAACCCCCTGCCAAAGCAGGGTCCCTAGGACAGGGCACACAGGTCGGCGTCCAGACGGGGCTGGAATCTCTCCAGAGAAGGAGACTCCACACCCCCTGGGCAGCCTGTCCCAGGGCTCCCTCACCCTCACTGGGGAAAAGTTCTTCCCCACATTGGGGGGGAACTCCCTGTGCTCCAACTTGAGGCCATGGCCCCTTGTCCTGTCCCCACAGACACTGAGAAGGGGCTGGGCAATTCCCCCTGCATCCCATGCCTAAGATATTGATAAACACTAATTAGGTCCCCCCTGAGTCTTCTTCTCCCCAGGCTGAACAGCCCCAGCTCACTCAGCCTGTCCTCACAGGGGAGATGCTCCAGGCCCTTCAGCATCTCTGTGTCCCTCCTCTGGACTCTCTCCAGGAGATCCCTGGCTGTTTGATCCCAGGGAGCCCAGTTTTTTTCTACTGATGCATATTCATCCTGAGGCCAACAGAAGGAAGCAAAATGTTTCTCCTGCCCAGCTTTCTGCTTTCTCAACCTCTTGGGAAACACAGCAACAAAGCTCCTTTAAGGCATTGTGATCTGACAGCACGTTGAAATGCCATGGACTACCACAAGACAAATATATCCTTTGTGCAATTTAAATGGCAATCAGGGAGCTGTTTTTTCTGATTAATATACAGAAAGTTGGCGGTCACAGCAGGGGACTGATGAGGCTAATCTGTCACTGTCCTTGATAGTGGCATGCCTGATTGCTCCAAGCCACTGGAAGTGCATAATGACAAGGAGAGGAGTGTGATCAGAAGTGGGGTAACACCATCCCTTCTGCTGCTGGAGTCATTTAGATGTTTGTACCCAAGCTGAGGCAACGTGAGGTACTTGGATGGGCTCTCAAGAGGGTGTTGCTAATGGAATTAGGGGGAGGAGGGAATACCTGTGTTGGTGGGGGATCAGACACAGTCCAGAAACATGGGAAATGAAGTTGAGGATGCTGGTGCATCTTTGGTAAGGGCTCTCTGTAGGAGCTAGAGGTGGACAGGTGTGGCATGGGGGCTGAGAAGGCATGTGGCATGAGAAGGCCAATGGGGTCCTGGGGTGTGTTAAAAGGAGTGTGGGCAGCAGGTCACAGGAGGGGATCCCCCACCTCTGCTCTGCCCTGGTCAGGCCCCACCTGGAGTGTTGTGTCCAGTGCTGGGCTCCCTGGGATCAAACAGCCAGGGATCTCCTGGAGAGAGTCCAGAGGAGGGACACAGAGATGATGAAGGGCCTGGAGCCCTTCCAACCCCTATGATTCTGTGATTCTATGATCTCCAAGGCTATCGTGATGGCAAGTAGGCTTCACTGGGTGATATTAAACATATCCACTGGTTACTGGGACTTGGCTTCTGACTGGGGAGCTCCATGTCCTCCTGTTTTTGGCATTCATACCGCCTCATTTTTCTTTCTGAGCCAGGAGGAAAAGCAGTCTCCCCCCCCCCAGCCCATAACTGACATGGTTGGGGTGTAGAGTTGCAATAGTGTTTGTTTTTCCTCTTCCTCCCCTCTAGGGCTGAGACTAGTCACATCATATTAATTTCTGGAGACTTTATGAGCTCATGGTCCCCTTCCACTGTAGCCACAGCTGCTGTTGTCCATCACAGCCTCACAAAGAGACACTGATCTACACCTGAGGTTCAGAATCTGATGATCAAATCTGACTTTTGTACATGATGCCCCAGAGGTTCAGACTTTTTGAACAACCACAACAATGACTGGAAGGTGAGACAATGAATATAGAATGAACAGTGCAGGATAAGCCTGATGCAACACCTCCAGGAGCATTCCTGGAGCATCCCCAGGGGAGAAGACGCCTGTGAGAGCATAACACTTCTTGCAAAGTGAAGTTGCACTTCTTGAGGGTGAACTCAACCAGCACATAGAATCATAGAATCATAGAATGGCACGGGTTGGAAGGGACCCCAAGGATCACAGAGCTCCAACCCCCCTGCCACAGGCAGGGACACCAACCTCCAGGCCTGGAGCTACACAAGGTTGCCCAGGGCCCCAGCCAACCTGGCCTTGAACACCCCCAGGGATGGGGCACCCACCCCCTCTCTGGGCAGCCCGTTCCAGCCCCTCACCACTCTCTCTGCGAAGAGCTTCCCCCCAATCTCTCATCTAACCCTTCCCTCCTCCAGCTTCACTCCATCCCCCTTGTCCTGCCAGTCTCTGCCCTTTAACAAGCTGATTCCCCTCCTGTGTCTCTGCTCCCTTCAGGGACTGGCAGGCTGCAGTGAGGTCCCCCCACAGCCTTCTCTTCTCCAGGCTGACCCAGCCCAGCTCCCTCAGCCTCTCTCCATAGGGCAGCTGCTCCAGCCCTCTAATCATCCCATACCACCTCATACCCACATTTTCTCCATCCCCCTGTGCAGCTGGGCAACACTCTGGTTTCAGTCCTTCAGGAATTTGTTTTCTTCCCTTTCTCACCCAGATTTGCTTGCTTCATTAGCTGCTGATGTGCTCCCATCTCATTTAGGCACTGACCTTGCAGGCTCCCATCCTTTCCGGGAGATTACATTGCGACCTTGTTTCAGATGATCCTTCAAAGATTCCAGCTGTAATGTAAAAATTATACATCAGACCCAGACAGAATACAGAGAACACTTTATTTTTTTCTTCAGAGGGAAACCAGCTTTCAACAGACCATGGAGTGATGTGAGAGGAAAGATCTGTCTCCATTAAATCTTCTTTATTTTGTATAAAACTCTACAACAAGCCACCACTGTGGTTTTGTTTTCTTGGGCAAATAATGTCTCTTTTTCCATCTGGAAACTTGAGCTGTGAAGATTTCAGGGAATTTTCTACACTTGTCCAAGAGTCTCCAGATATATATGTCATGGACTGGATACAAAGCTGGGAGGGGTGGCTGATAGGCAGGACACTGCGCTGCCATCCAGAGAGACCTGGCCAGGCTGGAGAGCTGGGCAGGGAGAGACCAGAGGAGATTCAACAAGAGCCAGGGGAGAGTCTGGCACCTGGGGAGGAACAACTGTCTGTATCAGGACAGGCTGGGGGGGACCTGCTGGAGAGGAGCTCTGTGGAGAAGGACCTGGGGGTCCTGGTTGGTGACAGGGTGGCCATGAGCCAGCAGTGTGCCCTGGGGGCTGAGAGAGACAATGGGATCCTGGGGGGCATCAGGAGGAGTGTGGGCAGCAGGTCACAGGAGGGGATCCTCCCCCTCTGCTCTGCCCTGGTCAGGCCCCACCTGGAGTGTTGTGTCCAGTGCTGGGCTCCCTGGGATCAAACAGACAGGGATCTCCTGGAGAGAGTCCAGAGGAGGGACACGGAGATGCTGAAGGGCCTGGAGCATCTCCCCTGTGAGGACAGGCTGAGTGAGCTGGGGCTGTTCAGCCTGGAGAGAAGCAGCCTGAGAGGGGATCTGATCAATGGGGATCAATAGCTGAAGGGTGGGACACAGGGGGACATGGGCAGCCTCTTCTCAGTGTCTGTGGGGACAGGACAAGGGGCCATGGCCTCAAGTTGGAGCACAGGGAGTTCCCCCCCAATGTGGGGAAGAACTTCTTCCCAGTGAGGGTGAGGGAGCCCTGGGACAGGCTGCCCAGGGGGTGTGGAGTCTCCTTCTCTGGAGAGATTCCAGCCCCGTCTGGACACCGCCCTGTGTGCCCTGTCCTAGGGACCCTGCTTTGGCAGGGGGTTGCACCCCATGGGCTCTGGAGGGCCCTTCCAACCCCTGTGATTCATGATTCTGTGATCCCCCTTCTCCAGCACAGGAGCTTTTTGGTGCAGCTCCAGCCAAAAATCCCAACCAGAGGCACACTCCTCTTTGTCCTGAATTTTTCTAATGCCCAGAATCCCTAATGCTGACACATGACAGACTTCTTGTTTTCCTGGGAAAGCCAGAAAGTCTGTTTCAAACCCTCCTGAGTGCACTGGTCACATTAGGAAACGCTTTCCCTGCAGCTGCCAGATAAAAAGCAAAGATAAGAAACAGCTTCATGCTTAAACCCCTGCATCTAGAGCTGGAAGTTAAAATATTATGGGCTTTTCTTTCACAGTTTGGTGGGCAGGAGCCCTGGACCCATCCCATGGTGCCCATTACCTGTGTGCTTCCCCTGTGATTGATGTGCTGGCTGCATGAGGAGGGGATTTGCCATCTTCAGTGGTGGGGCTCCCACCAGCCAGCTGGGATTACTGGTGGGGTAATGGATGGGGAGGGGTTGGGGGGGTGATGTGGGATGTTGGGGAATGCGTGAAGCTATGTTAAGTGGACAGGCTGCAGTCCCAGCACGCTGGGAATGCCTGGGGCTTACCAGGTCCCAGGCAGACCCCAAGGCAGCAGCCATGCTCGTGGGAACCCCAGGGGGTGGGAAAGCTACAGAAAACAGGGCAACAAGTGTATTCCCAAAAGGTCTGAGGGGTTCAAGAAGAAAAGAAGGACATTTCTGAGGAGATTTCTCTGTTCTGACCTCCAATGTGTTTTCTGGGGGATGCTGCAACCAAAACCCACTAACATTGCTGCAGCCCCATGCCAATTAAGAGCAGTTAATCAGAGGGGTGACCCATGTGTACCTTGGGCAGGGCTCTGCTTGGAGCTTTAATGACAGGAATTACTGTGTCTGCTTTGGCCACAACTGAGCTGACTCTGAGAATCTCAGCTCCCAGGCTGAGGGGTGATGGGCAGGACCCACCAGCACCCAAGCAGCAGCAGAAGAGGCTTTACCCTCACCCTGTTAATTATTCTTCTTTAAGCATGGCTTTGGGAAAATGGGCTGAACCCCCATGGCTTCACAAAGCTGCCCAGGCAGATGTGTCCCCTGCTGAAGAGCCTGGCTTGCTTTTCATGCTCACTACAAAAGTGCTCCAAGGACACTCAGTAAATGGGGGCTGTTTGCTTCATTATTTTGTTTGAGATCAAAAGAACCCACCCCAACTCACACCTGTTTAACAGAGCAAGGAAAAGGAGAGCAGCAATGGAGAGTGATGCTAGAAGCAGATCTCACAGCTGCTACGTGTGCACATGGATTGGTGTGGCACATATTAATGTGTGACCTTGCTAATGTCTGTAACTATGTACAGGGTGAGAGTCAGGAGGCAGGAGCCAGGCTCTGCTCAGGGCTGGCAGCCACAGGACAAGGGGCAGCGGGTGCAGCTGGAGCAGAGGAGGTTCCATGGGAATGTCAGGAGGAAGCTTGTCACTGTGAGGGTGATGGACCCTGGGCCAGGCTGCCCAGAGAGGCTGGGGAGTCTCCTTCTCTGGAGACATTCAAACCCACCTGGATGTGTTCCTGTGGGCTTTAGTCTGGATAACCCTGCTCTGGCAGGGAGGTGGGACTAGGTGATCTTTTGAGGTCCCTTCCAACTCCTGATGTTCTGTGATTCTGTGATATGGCAAGAGGAATTTGAGATGAACCTGGTTCTTCCTTTCTCACAACATGCTGCATCAGACCTCCCCTGTGCCCACTTGTGCAGCAGGCTGACTGGAGCTCTCCTGATCTACCTCCACCATATCCTTCCCCAAAGATTTTCAGCAGACCAGAAGGACTTAGAGCGACCTGGTCCTTGTAAAGTCTTGTGAGGGGAAGCAGCAACATCCCCTGCTGCTGTTTGGCTGATGGGTCCATACACCATGTTCCTTCCCTGCCCAGCTGGTTGTCACAGAATCACAGGGGTTGGAAGGGCCCTCCAGAGCCCATGGGGTCCAACCCCCTGCCAAAGCAGGGTCCCTAGGACAGGGCACACAGGGCGGCGTCCAGACGGGGCTGGAATCTCTCCAGAGAAGGAGACTCCACAACCCCCCTTTCACCACCACCTTTCAGCTTCCTCCCCTAAAACACACCCACCCCTGCTCTCCTCCTGCTCCCTCCCTGCATTACCCCTTATATTACATTGATTTGCTTGGACCCATGTTCCACTCATCCATCCTTTCTTCTGCCAGGGAAAGCTGCCGGATGCAGAGTTATTTATCTCTCCAGCTCCTGTCTGCATGATGGCCTAAGTTCAGGAAAATGATGATGTCATTTGCTACAAGTGCTTTAGTAAAGCTTTCAGCTCACAAGCAGCTATTTCAGCCCCTATTGTGTCCTTCTCCCCCTTGTCTACGTCTTTCTACGTGCGTGACTCGAACGGCATTGAGACAGCGAGGGACACATGGGCACATGGCACGTTAGTCACCACCACAGCTCTGAAGCAATTAGCTCCAAGGTCAAGAACACATTTGTACATGCCAGAACTGCAAGGAGATGTTCTAAATAGCTATTTAAAAAAAAAATAAATGTGATTAAAATCAACTGCTGCCTGTTTCCATTGGGTCCGTTCAGGAACCAGTCCTCTAATTCCATCAAAGGGTTTAACAACGACAGGAAACTAAGGATGAGCTTCACAAGGGTAATTTTGTCTTGCTCTGTACCATTTTCAGCTGTTTTCAGGGCAGAAGAGGCCTTGAAGAGATATTTGAATGGTTGGACTTGATGATCTTTAAAGGTCTTTTCCAACCTTGTGCTTCTGTGATTCTGTTAGAGAGGTGGGCGATGGTCTCTTCAGCCAGGGGACAGGAGATGGGACAAGGGGCAATGGGCTCAAGCTGCCCCAGGGCAGGGTCAGCTCAGCTGGGAGGGCAAAGTTCTTCCCTGGCAGAGTTGTGGGGCTGTGGCACAGGCTGCCCAGGGAGGGGGCTGAGTCCCCAGCCCTGGGGGTGTTTAACAGAGGGGAGATGAGGTGCTCAGGGATCTGGCTCAGCACAGGACAGGGATGGTTGGACTCCAGGAGCTTATTACTCTGCCCTCAGGAGGCCCCAGCTGGAGTCCTGTGTCCAGAGCTGGGGCCCAACACAAGAGAGATGTGGGGCTGTTGGAGAGGGGTCAGAGGAGCCACGAGGATGCTCAGAGGGCTGGAGCAGCTGCCCTACA
>VZTU01015806.1:0-17641 GCA_013400835.1 Zapornia atra
TTTATTAAAATGGATTGAGAGATATGCTGAAGGAAGAATTGTAACTATGAACACAGATCGTCAACACTTCCATACATAACAGGCTTTCCACATTCTCCTTTATGATTGTACTCAGGTTGGTTTCTTAAGTAATCAAAAAAAATGTCATTGGAAGCTTGGGAAATTTGGTTCATGTGTAAAAAAAATTTGTGTCACGTGCTTACCAAAGGAAACTGTTGTTTTGCTTTCCTTAAACAATTAGTCCTGTATAACACCAAAAGACAAGTTTTGAGACTTATAACATGTAGCTAAAATGTTATATTCCTTGCCCAATCATACAAGAATCTAAATATTCCTATGATATGAGAGTTGTGAATACTTGGCAGATCACTGGACCTTTTTTTTTTTTTTCCCCAGTTAAAGACATAAAGATATTTCATATATTTGAATTTACTGGGTTTATTTTCCATTTTGTTATACTACTAAAAAGAAAAAAAATCAATGGTAATATAATTTTTGGCACATATGTAATAAGGTATAAGATTATCAAGTTCAAGTTTCCAAAAAATAATGGGCACCATTAACAGCTTTGTGCTTACTGAACTTGTAGAATTGAAAAACTACAAAGCAACTCAGATTCACAACCTTTCTGCATTAAAAAAATAAAAAATAAAAAAGAAGAAAGCTAATTTACCTAAATATGACAAGCAAATGAAGAATCCCAGTCTCCAGATTTAGTTCACTTAAAATTTCCACTGTTTCACCTCCCTGACAGAAACTGCAGTGCAGATGTTAATTACCATTTATATAATACTTTGTCAAAACACCTAAGAATGATTGTTTCATTAATAACTTAGTCCTATGGGTTTTTTCAACGACTGATTAAGCTGAAAAGCCCTGAAAAGGACCACTGACACTTGGTTAGGACACCCAGTACTTCCCTCCTAACCCAAGTCAGTAACACAAGGCTTTGTGCCAACAGTTTAGCTTTAGAAGAGAAACTACTACAAAATTGTAGCTATGAGGGAATTAAGTCACAGTTAGAAGATTGTTATCTTTGTATCAAGCAAGTTAATTTATTAAATGGTGACTTCAGAGGCAGCAAGTCTTTTAGAAGCAATGCCAAACAAGAGCACTATGATGGGCCTGAAACACCAGAATACTTTATTGGTAGACAAAGTGAAGAATTCCAGGCCAATTTACTCCATAAGGTAACAGAGGTAGGCTGCTGTTTGTCTATACATTCACTGGACACATACCACTTCTCCAAAATAGGTGGAATTTTTGCTATTTCTGCTTACTGCTAGTTCTGCTTACTCTCTTCTCGACATGTTTTCAACTCAGGTCTCGTTAGTATTCCTGGTTTTTTTCCAAAACACACTTTCCTCCCACAATCTTCTCAGCTTCCTGGATAGTAAGTCCTTCTCTTGCACATTTACATCACTGAATCTAGTTACCAGATTTCACTTAAAATGAGTGAGGGGCTTCTTTTTATACTTCATTTAGATATAAAATTACTTAAATACAGTCATAAGTAGGTAGGATTCACTCTACCCTACGGTTCAGCTCTAGAGACAGTTTTCTGAAATGATTTTGCAAAGTGAAGGTTTTGTCTTGTGTGTTTGCAGCTTAAAAGATCAAGTTGATGAACTGCTATAGAGGAGGCAAGTATACGACTGAGATTCAAAACTGAGATGCCTACAGTATATATATCTACATGGGAACCACAGATAAATGACATTTTCTAATCTCTCATTTTAGTTAGAGATCATCTTGATCTTATTGGTCCAGTCAATAAAATTTAGCAATTCTATAAACTAAATGTGAATCTTAATCGCTGTCTATATTATACCAATTGTTTTGACTAGATCTCCATTAGCCATAGGAAGAAATTAAGGCACTTAACTCTTCTGTATGTGCTTTCATTGTAGATAGATAAATTTACCATTTGAATTCAGAGCTATGTCCTACCCTTGGCTTTGCCATAACACTTCATCACTTTGATCTCTTAATATGTGTACACAGATGCTTTATTTACAGAATTACAAGGCTAAGTGCCAGGTCCTGCACTCGGGTCACAACAACCCCAGGCAAGGCTATAGGCTAGGGGAAGAGTGGCTGGAAAGATGCCTGGTGGAAAATGACCTGGGGATGTTGGTCGATAGCCATCTGAGTATGAGCCAGCAGTGTGCCCAAGTGGACAAGAAGGCTAAGAGCATCCAAGCCTGAAACAGTGAGGTCAGCAAGAAAAGGGAAGTGATTGTCCTCCTCTGCTTGGCACTGGTGAGGCCACACCTCAAGCACCATGTTTACTTGTGGGTCCCTCACTGCAGGAAAGACACTGAGGTGCTGAAGCATATCAAAAGAAGAACAATGAAGCTGTAGAAGTGTCTAAAGAACAAATATTGTGAGAAGTGCTGAGGGAACTGGGTTTGTTTAGCCTGGAGAAAATGAGGCTGAGGGGAGGCTTTATTGCTCTCTACAATTATCTGAAAGGAGGTTGTAGTCAGGTGGGTGTCAGTCTCTTCTCCCAAGTTACTAGCAATAGGACAAGAGGAAATGGCCTCAAATTGTGCTGGGGACTTTTAGATTGGATATTAGGAAAAAAATTCTTCACTGAAAGTATTGTGAAGAGGCTGCCCAGAGAGGTGGTTGAGTCAAAATCCCTGGAGGTATTTAAAAGACTTGTAATGTGGCACTTAGGGACATTGTTTAGTAGTGGCAGAGCTAAATTAAGAGTTGGACTTGATGATCCTAAAGGTCTTTAAAAAAAAATAATATCTATTTTCTCATTATTCTATTAAAAAAAATGCTGTAACAAACCACTGACTTTTTTACTTAAGCCTGTTGAACTAATGAATTTTTCCTGAGCTCTGTTACTTGTGAGTGGATTCCATCTGGACAGAACAGAGCCCCCCACTGTAGCAAAGCTTTCAAATGGTCTCAAAACACATGCTGAGGAGGTTCAGGACAATTTCTTTCTTTCTTTTTTTTTTTTTTCTTTTCCCTGCAGTGTAAAACAAAACCAGAATGGAATTTCATAGAAATGGCAAGGACCGCATTTGCTTTCACAGTATTGCAAATCTCTGTCACCATAGCAGTATGGATTTCTGCAGTATTAAGGGACCAAAGGTCTAGGACAGCTAGCCAGACAAACAAAACTGAAACACAGTCAACAACTGAAACTCTACTAGTGCTTGTTGATTGCAAGGTGAGATAATAAATACTTTTTAAAAGTTTGAAAAGGTGTATTACATCATAAACTGTATTAGGTCCCTCATTCTGGCATTAAATGCTAGCAGTATTCCTGATTAAAATGGAAAATGTTCCCTGCGGTGGGGAGAAAAATAGCACTGAAAGCAGAAAACACCTGGCAGACACCTTGAATATGAAATTTTTTATTAAGCACTGCATTTTTTTTTTTCTTTCTTAATTAATCTATTTCACAGTTTAGGTAATCACTTTACAACTTCTCAGTACTCTGACTTTCAAAGGAACTTTACGCTCTGTCAGTTGCTATACCTGTGTTGTCAAAGAACATGGGAGTGACACAAGCATCTTGGTAATTTGTTCACAGCCTGTTTGCATATCCCTTCCTCAGTGCTCTTTTTCCAGAAGGCAGTGGCATTAAAAATGTGGGGGTTTTTGTTGGAATGGTTATGCATTGACAGTTTATATTCTATGTCAGTTTATTAAATGAACCTTCAGGGTCTTACTATTTTACAGCTAAAAAATGGAGGGGGTAAGATCTCTTTGTTGATAAGGCTGATTAAGTGAGACTGCAACACTTGTGTGCACAAGCATGGCCTGCCTCAGTCACAGCACCAACTAGAAATACTTGCTTAAATTTCATGCTAACTCTGTTGCATATCATCTGAGGTTTACCGTCCATACTTGATGTGCTTTTGTCTAATACCTGCTGTTTACTAGGGAGGCATTTACTATAGATAAACAGGCACAATTAATGGGTGGAAAAACCCAGGTTCAACACCAACTGATTTTATAAATACAGGAAGTATGAGATGAGTACTACTTGACTAGGATGTCATAAATGTACAGCCAACCTTAGAGGAGAGAAAAGCGAGCATAAGTTACCACAAATCTGTAAGAACTGATCTGAAAGAATTAAACATAATTAAAAAGGAAAATATAAAAATGTGACAACTGAAATATGGGAAGATCTGCCACATCAATTTTAAGAATGGTAAATAAAGTGAGATTACCATAGTAAATTACTTAATTTTTAGAAGCAGAGGAAATTGAGTAAATCTCATCTCTCTGGACTTCAGTAAAGCATGTGATGAAGTGTCATAATGGAAATTATTTTAGTTTAGCTGGAATATATGCTAATAGAACCTGTAGGTTGACTTTAGGAGTGAATAGATGGTGCTGCAAGGGGAAGCATGGGGCTGGAGAGAGCTTCTACACAATTCAATATCAGAACTAGTCCTGAATAATATTTTCAGTAATGACCTTGATATAAATATCTGTGAAGACCTGATACAATTTGCTACTGAAACAAAACTCTTAAGTACAATCAGTAAAGACCAAATTAACTGATCAAAAGAACTAGATAAAAGAAAAAAAAAAAAAAACCCAAAAAAAATCCCCCAAAAAAACCAAACAAACACAAAGCAAACAAACAAGAAAGAAACATAAGAGTCCTTCTTATTAGGGAAGACTAGGAGATTTTAGCTTGTTTCATTCAGAAGAATGAAAACAGAGAGAGAAAAAGGTGAAGAGCAAGGGTAAACAAATAGAGATGTAAAATTCATTTGTAAGTTAAAAGACAGTGTGGCCATGAAAATAAATCTGATGACATTGTGTCTATGATAAAAGACTATTGGACCCCTTACTAATATTTTGATTCTTATAATAGCAAAAATACCACAAGAAAAACAGAACTATTTTTTACTTTTCATATTAGTGGATTTTATAATTTTACATTTTATTTCTTAATGTCTGAATACAGTCATGGCAGCTGATGTAGAATACAGGTTGGCACTGTAATAAAGTATTAAGAGACTATAGGTACTATGTACAGTTTCCAATAGAAGACAGAAAAAAGGATTTATAATTCCATACAGAGACTATATGGAGCATTATGGATAAGAATTCTTAGGAAGATGGTGGGATTTTTTGGTATGAATGCTGTCCAACATTCACATATTTTGGAAAAAAAAAAAAAATTAAAAAACTCTACTAAAATAAGCTATGCAAATGATCTGATGACAGAAATACCGGCATTTGTAATTGAAGAATACCTTTCAGCTAATCATCTAGATTCTTTAAACAGGCTCCTTTACAATGTGACTCATCTGAAATCCTTTAGGTTTTACTTTATGATAAGATGAACTGTGCCCTGAAAGTGTGTACTTCTTGCTGACTATTAAATTACACAAAGTCCTTAGATGAGATTTATATGTGGGATCCTTAACTTTTACACCAGAAGCAATGGAAGGCAGATCTTTCAAAATATATTGAATCAAAGACAATGTGTGTGACCTTTGCTATGTCACTTAGTTCCTCTGTGCCTTTACTGCTCACCTGTAAAACGAGGATAATAGAATTTCCATACCTTACAGGGCAATACAGTGGGATGCAGATTACAAGGCCTTTTAATACCATGGCAATGCATGGTGTATAAGTACTTACGCCTCTTCTGGACTATTACATGAAGAAACCAAATGAGTAAAACTCACAAACTTTTCTTTTTTTTTTTTGAGAGGGACATCTGATATCTCCCTGAATAAAGCACCACTGAAGGATGCTGTTCATGTAAAGCACACTATGTTTAATCATAACAATGTGATAGTTTTGAAAAAGAGGTTATCCCTCCCTCCTGAACAGAAAATCTGCACAGGATATATTTTTTACTTTTATCACAAGCTGTTACATTTGTCCCATGATTTAAGTAAACAATTACTGCAACAACAAAAGAACGCTTTTTGTTCATTGCTCACTGATACATGATACATCCTTTAAAATTTTCTTTGTCCTCTTTTACGTCAGCTATCAGGGAAATGTTTGGCAGTGTTCAAATCTTCAGTGAAAAACTCATTGCAACACGTTTCTAGTCTTAAATTATGACTCTCGTGCTACAGTATGTGCTTGCATCATATATGCAATGTATGATTTTTTTACCTCATTTAGACCAATACCAGTTGACTCCAACTGAATTACTCAAAATTTACCCTTGAACCACTGTAAAAATCATCTTCATATTTCAGCCAGACCTTACAAATCTTGAGGAAAGTGCCTTTTTATTGTAAGGTTTAATTGGCATTCATCCAGAATTCCCTGGGAGAAAAGGTTTTTTAACCACATTGATTTAGAGAAACATAGAGGCCTTATTTATTTAAAATCAAGGGTTTAAATATTTTAACAGCAGCAGCAGCAGCCATAAAGAGAAGGCACTCATTCAAAGTTGCTGCAAATAAAAAAATCTCCTCTTAGGTTATCTAGAGCTAATGGCTGATGATAGAATTTGGGGAGTGCAGAGAAGTAGGTACAAAGAAGTACTTGTCAATAATAAGAACAACAGCTCTATATTTACAAGCTTATGTTTAAAGCCAAAATAGACATTCTTTTCTCTGTTTGATCTTAGGAACAGTTATCTGCAGCTCACAGGCCCGAATTTGTGTCTTCTTATGTCACTCAAAAGAAGTACGGAGATAACTGTGCTAGAGATGATAGACTAGTAACCCCTCTAAGCAAGCCAAACCTGGAGGGGGGTGGGGGGCAGTGTCGTGCTTTCTGGATCTGGGCTGAAAGCAGTCTTCCTACTTAGAAATGCTCTCTTTTGTTCTCCCATAGTGCCTGAAATTCATTCTCAAGAGATATGAAAAGTTGAAATTCATCTCATAGAAAAAAGGTCGCTTCAATTTCCATAGGAACAAAGAATCACAAAATGAATGTAAATCTTTTTTTTTTTTTTTTTTCCCCTCAGGGCAAAACAGCTCATGGAAGTCAAAAAACAGATCCCCATCTAGATCAACTGCTGTAGCACCACTTAAAGTTCGGTGTCCCACTCAAGCATCTGTCTCTGTATGAGACACATAAGATTGAGCTAATGCTATTCAATCTCAACATAAAAAAAAGAAAGCTTATTTGTAACTGTATGTTTGCAACATAGATTATTGCTAACTAGACAACTGTCACAACAAGAAACAAAAATTGATGACTTACTGAGCTATTGTATTTTAATGGAAAGATTGACTTTCTCTCAAACATTTATGCAGTATTTTACTTGTTTTAATAAATTATCTTCTTAAGTAAAATACAGCAAGTAGAGAACTCTTATAAATTAAAAAGACAAAGAAATTTGAGAGACCAAGATCACATGTGTCAAATCACTTTATTCAAACTATATCCTGAAAGATCAAAACCAGAGCCCAAATTTGGAAGGTAATAACATTATCAATCTACAAGCATCCAGAGCTACCTTATTCCAGTTTGGCAATTATCTTATCCAAAACAAAAATTTCCATGAGATCAAATATGTTCTTAAATCAGTTAATATACATGGTTAGAAACTTGGGATTTTTTAAAAAAATTATTTATTTATTTCTTTTTTAGCAAATATCATTCAAGTCTGCATTGGCAAGATCATAATATCATACAGTTTCTACATTTAAAATAATGCCTATGCTATTTATAATATATCAGGGGACTAAGGACCTTCTGCTCTCCCCCATTCATTCTATGAGTCTTCATCTTTTCCTTCCACTCAGGAACTCTCTCATTCCCCACATAATTTTCAAAACCCACTTGTCCTGAAGATTCCCTTTTGTTGACCTCATCTATCAACCGTGAAGAAATAATTGAGCAACTAAAAATGGCGTGTCCACCCAGAAACCAACACCATTCAGAACTGGAGGTGTGCAGCCACAGCAGTGTCCATGTGCCACTTGCACGTTGAGTGTGGCCCTGAGACCAGAACCATGAACACAAGCTCTCTGCAGGGGTTCCACCAGCGCATGGATTTGACAGAGAGATAGAGTTCTTGTCTTGGTGGTGGTTTTTCATATGGCTTTCTTTGCTTATGATTTAGGTCTGATTAAGTTTTGGAAACCGAGTTTTTAAAAAAAAATTAAAACAAACAAAAAAAATCCACACAGATGTCGAGGATTTTTAAATAAAAGTCTTTCATCTTTAAAGGATTTATGAACTGTCATCGCAGAAGACAGCTGTACTACTTGAGCAGTCATCCCATGCTTCTTCAAGTAGCCAGAACCAAGCATTAGTTACTTTGTTAACTTTTCCCCCTTTCAAGCTTTCTATTCTTGCGTCACAGAGAAAGCAGCAAAGGGAAAAGTGATTTTTGCCCAGTCTACACAATGGAGATTTTTTTGATATTAGAAGTGTTACAAGCTTTTAATGACTAGCTTACAGCAGGATAAAATATAATGTAAGTGTAATATAAGACAAAAGACACAGGAACCCTCACACTTTCTTTAGTAGTTCTGGTAAAGCTGCTCTCCGAATGAAGTTGCTGAGACAAAAGCAATAAAAATGTCTTTCAGCTCTGATAATGGAGATGCTGTTTCTTAAGCTTAGCTGCTCTGTACCCCTATTACAGCTCCCTCTCTGTTCACATGTAATTCCCAAACTCTGGACACATAGACTTTGTTAGCTGGATCCTTTAAGGGTCAAGTAATTCCTTTTTTCATCTTTACAATCAAAAGGTTTTTTCTTTGTTTTTACTTTTTTTATTAGGTTACATAATATTTACACAACAGGGGGTCAGATTCTAAACCATTCATCTTCCTTAATTACTCCTCTGTCTATTTTTTACAGAATGATTAATTAGAATTTGATTCTGATTTACAGAGAACATACTGAACCCATCACCTTCAAAACTCTGGACAAAAAAAAAAAAAAAAAAAAAAAAAACCCAAAAATGGAACAGCAAAATATACTTCCTTAAATCCTCTACTAGTCTACCAACATCTTTTTTTTTTTAAATTTAATTTTAAAACATAGAAATAATTGAAATCTGATGTATTTTTAAATTACCTTTCTTTAGATAATCATGAAGAATCTAGCACACAGTCATATTGAATGCTATTGTGCTAAACATACTAGAAAAGTGCAATTCTTACTTATTGCCAACAGGTTTTATTTCTGGCTAAGTAGTATCTTAACTAGAAATATCATTTGACTTTTTCTTCATCAGAGGAATGGGTATGTTTATGTATATTCTCAGTAAAATTCAAATGTATAAAGAGAAGCAGTATCTGAAAATTAAAATGTAAAGAACCCCAAAAAATGTTTTATTAGGCTAATTGCCAGACCATAGTACTGGATAAGCTTTTTGAGAGATGAAAAATGCAAAATATTATTTTCAAACCAGGAAATATAAAACATTCAAGACAGTACATTCTTCAGAGTATACATTTTATGTGCTATTAATCTAAAAAAAAAAAAAAAAAGATCGTAGCTAAATGTGCAAAAATGTGCCAAATATGTCACTCAAATCACTCATTAATGGTAAGCTGATTAACACAACATATTTTATTTCGGAATGAAATTCAAAGCCTGTTATAGCAAAACAATTTAAGCTTACAGGATTGTATCGAGCACTGTTATGCTTGACCATGCTAATGCAGCCAGTTTTATTTCAGAAGCACTGGGGAGGGAAGCATGAAATCATTAGTAATTATATAAATATTAAGGCCACACAACTGGATCTATTACTGTTTTCAAATGGTAGCATCTGCAAATTCAGCCTGCAATAAACACTAATGCATCCAGAGAGAGAGTGCTGACACATGAATGGGATGCTTTGTCAGACTTGCATAAAAATGTAGATGAACTGCAGGGAAAGAAAACCAAAGAATTCAAAGGCTTTCTTGATTGCCTTCTTTAAAATGCCAAGAACTTAAGCTGGCCTTTCTTATCGTCCTCTACATGCATGTGACACTTTAGGAGGTCTTTCTTATTGTACTATAATTCAGTAATTGTTCCAGCTCTGTGCACCATGCCTTCCTTGCAAAGGGCAGCATGAGATATATAATTCTGGTAATGAACAGCTGCATAATTTAAGGGTCGAACTAGCAAGGCACTGTTCCTCATTTGTGTTTTCTTAGCAGTTGCCAAGATATTCCGAGCCTATTTAGGAATACAATCCTTTGTCTGCCTTATTTCTCGTAGATGATATATGTTGAGACTTGGTCGTGTTCCAGAAAGCAGATTTTATCAGCTGAAGTACCAGAGCTAGCTTTCCTCTCATTTTGCTTCAAAGGGCAGCAGTACAGAACTATAACAAGGTAATTCTTTTCTCTTTTTTTTTTTTTTCCTTCCCCATCCATGAACATTCTCTGTTCTATCATGCAGACTTGTTCAAACCCAGTGCTATATCCCCTTTCCAAAGCATGATAGACTTAATCACAGAGCTATCAAAGGCACTTCCACACAACATTTCACTCACAAAGGCTTATCTTCTAAATATTAAAAAGGTCCAGGCAGCTAGGCCCTTCAAGATGAAAGCTGCATGCTGATTAATCAGCAGCTTTTTTATTCTCTTCTGGCAAGTGTTCCCTATTTGTAAATAAAAGGTTTACCCTGGATTTCCTGTAAACTAAAGAGCATAAGGCAGCTTTGGACCAGACTCATAAAGCAACAAAGCCTTCTGCTGTTACATCTGCAGGGGTAGGTTGTTTGTTCTAGCACAAATATACTTTCAGGTGTCCTGGAGAGAATGAGCTAATCTAACACAAACATCATTCCAACATGAGAAAATTACGTGGCATCCTCAAACTTGCCTGCTTATTAATTACGTTCTTTGGCTTCCAGCAGCACTTTAATTGTTGCTTGCTTGAGGAGACCTGTCTGCAATTTGTGTCACTGCAGAAGTTCAGGTTGGTTTATGATGTGTGGCACAATGTAACACAGGTCCCTCACAGAAACACTCTCGTATTAAAGATGAATACATTTATTTATGTTGCAGAGTGCTGGCTCTCTATTCAGATGGTAAATAGGTAGTGTGAAAGAGATGTGACAGACCCAAGAAGACTAGAAATTGTCTGCAAACTGGCAGCTACTGTGGTTCACTGACAGCCCGAATTACTTTCAGGCAGTTTGGCACATCTCCATTTGTCACACTTAAAAGCTTAAGCCAAAGATATCCAATTAATACAGAACAGAGTATTTCTCTCTCCTCAGAGCTGGAACAGAAATGCAGATGTTTAAGATTCACAGCGCACATCATGTCACCCAGATATCACAAAGGGATGTAAAATAGTTATAAGCATACGTAACTTAAATTGCATCACACCCTCTTGGCCAACACTCACCACAGGTTATCTTCTATGCTGTGCATACCACCGCTGTACTATTTATTCCAGACAATGATTTCTCATGTAGAATTAATCCCTTCTGTTGTAAATCATGCAAATAGTTAGCACAAGTAGTTTGCAAATACAACATGTACCAGGGAAAGAGCTTTTGAAATATCTGTCTAGATCAAGAAAGGCACTGTTCCTCCTGCGCCCAAATTTTGAAGACAAGGTGAAGGTTGCTTATTTGGAATGTAGCAGAACCTTAATGAATCAATATCAGATTTTGACATTATTATAGAAGCCCATCAATCATAGCACAGCAATAGCAGCTGTATCTTTTGCTATGACCCAATGCCAGTTCATATCTGATTTGATTGAAATTATTGATAATGTAGTTATGAGGGTCAGATTTATATAGCTCTTGCCATTTTGTTGAATCACAGGATTTTATTGGAGTATTTTCACTGCCCCTAAGTAAATTTACAGAAGTCCTCTTACTGTTTCACGTACTATAGACAAAGGAGCTGTGAGGTGCTCCTTTAGGTTCTCTAAAGCCAAATTAGATGTGTGAAGTAGACACTTGGAAGGCTACACTCCTGGCAATCTGTCATCAAATGGTTTGAAATGCTTTTCAAAGTAACTGATGATATAGATCTCAGTATTCTATTCATCAACTGCATTTGGCAACTTGAAAATGCAAGAAGAAATAAGGGTTAAATAATTAATAAAAAATGAGAACGCACTTTCCCTGCTTTCTGCTATCTGAAGAAATCTGCAGCTATCCCCTTTCTTTGTTTGGCCTCCGTGAAGCACCTATGAAAAAGTGTTTAAAAAAAAATGTTCTCATATACTGATCGGAGTTACTGCCTCTTCCCAGCCAAAACCAGATATTGAACTCAAACTGATAAGAGCTCCACTATCATTATTTCAAGTTTAGTGGTGTAAATAATTGCAGAATCCCTAGCTTTAATTGCCAATTAACATATCTTGCCAACATTTTTCCTGCTTAATGCCATGGCATTTTTTTGACTACAAAGTTCAGTAATAAATATAGCAAAATAAATGTTTGTTAGGCAAGGTATTTCAGGACAAATTTTTAAACTGATCACTGGAGTATAGTAAGTTCTTCAGACATTTTCATGCTGAAGATTTCACATACAATTTCCTCTGCTAAACATCCGCCATTTAATAGAGAAGATATTCAGAAAAAAATAATCAGATAATAAGTATTAAATAAGAAGGAATGCTGTTTAAAGATAACTTCCTAAAGATATTAATCCATTAGAAAGAAAAAATACTCAATATTCTGATGCAGTTTTTTGATCTTGTGGTAACCAGAAGTAGCCTTTCAAAATCAGTTAAAACTATTCCACAGCTTAAACCAACACCAGAATGTCAACTACAAAACAACTTTTATAGGTTTAAATGTAAAAAAAAAAAGAAACAGACTTTTGTTGCTGTATTAAACTGGAATTGTGAATAGTGAAGTTTATTAAAAAATAAAAAGTATAATACAATTTATTTTCACTTAATTGTTTGGATTTACATTCCAGATCTCAGCTATCATTATGAAAAGAGAGTCTAGCTCCTTTTTTTTGCTTTATTCACAATGTTCATTAGTGAATAGTTTCAAACGGTAGTTTGCTTTCTATGTCACTGATATATATGCAGTTTGTTATGCAAAATCTTCAATTAATTAACCTTTATGTATTACTTGATGGTATTCTTATATGAGAGAAATGGGTATGACTGAAAATAGGTGTAATTTCATGTCTAGCTACATATGCATAGATATGTAGCTAATAGAGATTATTTTCGAATTGGGGTTATTTATTTCCCTTTTATTTTTGGCAATCCAGTCAAATAGCCTAACCTATCAAAGGAAACCTCCTTAGTTATTTCGGTCTCTCATAGCAAATGAAAATAAATCAGTGCCTGTGTGAGATTGTGCCTGGGATGGTTTTCTCCTGGAACAACCCCTCCGTGGCACAGTGAGGGGAAGAGCATGGACTGGCATCTTTCCCAGTAGGCAGGAGGTATGCAGCCGTGCTCCTCCAGAGGAAGCTGTGCTGCCTCATGTAGATGCACGATATCCAGTTGGTCTCATTTCCTTGAGACAGTCCCAGGCATATTTATTATATAGGGAGTCTCTGTAGCAAAACCAATAAAATGCATCAAAGACTCTGTTGTAATTTGTGTAATTTTCTGCTAATAAAAAAAGAAATTAATTTTTGGTTTTCTGGAGATGTGTATGTGAGCAAACCATTAAAATTGTTCAGTTAATAAAAACAAACATGGACTAAGGGAAAAATCGTTTTGTTGGGTTTTGGTTTTTTGTCTTTTTTTTTTTTTTTTTGGCCAGCATTTGAAAACACATATAACTGTAAATGTATTTCCCACATTTAATGTTACTGCCAGAAGAGAATTCTGGCCTCTGTCACATTATATCGAGTCCTTGGAATTGCTACTTACATTTCAGTGCTCTGCCAAGACTTCCCCAGAAACACTTTATTTTATTTTATTTTGGTTTTAAAGGAGGGGAAAAAAAGTGTCTTCTGTTAGAAAAAAAAAGTTTGAGGCAACTTCCAGAAGAAAAACTGTAATGAACTACCTTGTCACAAATACCTAGTGGAACCGAAAAGTGAAAACAGAAGATGATTCATTACACTTGTCTGCTTACAGATGATTGTTTGAAAGGTCACCCAGAAGAAAAATGTCCTCTAAACCAAAAATGTATGTCTGGTAAAGAAAGTGACACTTGTAGAACAACAAAAAAATTGCTGTACTTATTACTAACATTAAGAAAATAAGTTTTTCACTGTTCAAATACTCTGATTTCACTGTTAAAAAACAGCATCCTTCTAGTGAAAAAAAAAATCATATATAACTTTTATTTGCTTCCTGTATATGCATGTACACAGATAGTCTCGTAAATATTTTTTACTTTAGACAACAGAATTTTTCTGGGTAAATCTACTCAATTGCACTGTGAATGCTGATTACGATATGAATCTACAGTCTACAAAACAGTCTTGAGTAATCAGCTGCCTTTAAAGCTTCCTCTACTCTTGTCTTATGCTTTGTAATCCATACTCCATTATACCCATTCTTTGCTGTAATTGCTGTCCCGCCATGTTTCCAGTGAAAAACAAGTCCATTAAAAGACGCAGCATGCTGTCTCAGCTGAGAACATCTTCAGATAAAACCAGTGTTGTTACATAGGCTGAGTAATAGTAAGGTTACATGAATTTAACTAAATCTAACTGGAGAATCTAGATCAAGGTTCTGCTCCTCCATCCTAGAGAAGAGGTTTATGAAATATGAGGAATTTTAAGCTAATGTAAAGTCTATAAATAATAGAAAGAGTTCCCTCAATTAGTCGCTCCTTCATGAGAATGTGCTGTAGGCTATGCTCCGAATTCATAACTGAAAAAGAGACACCACAAAGGATTTATGTGAACAAATTGTACAGTGTCTCAAAACCAGAAATATTCAGCATGCAATTTTTTCCTTTAAATACTGTATGTATGCTTCTTTTGTCCTAAATATGTCATGTCAACAGTTATGTGTTTATTTTACACACTGCAACACTGAATATATTCTCAGCTGAAGTCATCGTGGTTGCATACCAGAGTATAGAAGCCAACTGGCTGTTTAATGATAACGGAAATGTTTTGCTGAATGATTTGTATAGTAATACATGAACACACAATTTAGATAATGAGTTCTTTTTAGGATTGCTATACTTGGCTATGATGTTACTGGAATACTTCTGAAGCTGGAGGTTTAGTAAGTAGAGGAATTTCTGTTGATGATTGTAAAAGACAAACTTCGAAGGAAAAAGTGACATGAGAGAAGAAATCTAAAGAGCTTTCAATTTAAATTAATACATTTCACAGAAGCTGATGAAATATACTTAAGTTCATTGAAATAAAAAATTGAACAAAGTTATAGGTAATAAGTATCTAAATTCTTTTGGGCAAAGTATCTCTAACTCGTTAATACCTACTGTCAGTAGCTCATAATCATCACCTGAAAATGAAGTCCTGAATTTTATTAAAGATAAAATTAAAACTAGAATTGGAATTAAAATTTATTAGAATTAGAGTAAAAAAGAAAAAAAAAAATCCTTCTTTATTGAAGACCATGTAAAACAAAAGAACGTGTATATATAATTGCTTGATCATAATTCTACTTCCAGGACACATTCGAAGTTGTGTAGACACACACATGTATGGATAAGCATGTCTCTGCCTGCACATGTATAGCAACCATGAAATTCAAAGATAAAACAAAACTAAGCAAAAGTGTTGACAGCTCTTTGTTGAACTCCATCAAACTTCACAGTTCACAAGTCTTTTCTACTTCAACTTCAATCTTTCCAGCTTGATAACACTGCCTTATAAATTGTATCGTAGTATTGCTTCAGCATCATTCAGTTGTGGGACAGAACTGAAGATCTGCACTACTCTCTGAACATATTGCAACTTATTAAAAGGTAACAGCACTCAAGTAAATTCTTCCAATTGAACTATCCATTACAGTGTAATCATGACCATGCACACAGCCCTGATCAATAGAAAGGTACATAGTTGCTGTAAAACAGCTCCACTAACCAGAGTAAGTAATCCACCATTTTAAAGACTTGAAGAACCAACCAATTAAACACTGGATAAGGTCAAATATTATTGATCGTAGATTCAAGTGAAATTCCTTTTGATGCTTTTCCTTCTTTTGATTTTGCTTGTAATCCAAGTATTATTTCCTTAAAAATACACTTTTTTTTTCAGTGGCTGCACTTACATAGCAATAGGATATGAGTGGTCTCACAGAACAACATAATGGTGCATTGACTTGAAGATCAATACTGCTACAAAACCTCAGAGACAGAAAAATAAAGAGGAAAATATATTTTTTTCAAAATCCACTAATGGTCTAACTTCTACAGCTTTTAAACAGCAGGGTTTGACAATCCCATGAACTTTTCTAAACAATACCAGACAACTATATTTTGATAATTGGGGAATACTAACAAAAGTTAATTTCGGGCTTCCTTCATGGACAGTGGAGAGGGAGTCTAAAATGACACAAAAAGCAAGAGTAGGGTGCTCTTAATGAATACCTTTCCATGTCTTGAACATGTTAATGCTCTGGTACAGTCTAGTCCTATTTTTCTAATATACATAAAAGTCCAAGATATCGACTATAGGTTAAGCATGCTATGCATGCTCTTTTGTTCTTTGTTGGTTTGCTGTTACAATAACTTCAGTGAGAAGTCACTTTCACAGTTTGGAAAGTAGAACTATTAAGTATTACAAAAATTACTCAAAGGCAAAGTTGTTTGCAATAAAAGCAATCTGTTCATAATTTTTCTAATCCCTTTATTCTTGGTCAAATTCACATAAAAGCTACATTTTTCTTATACATGCTTCTGGAACATCTTGCCAGCAAAGTAGTTAAGAGCTTTCATCTTCTCTTTCCGAAAATTTGTAATATCACCAACATGCACATCCTATTTTAGAGACAATAAAAGGTGGGGGGGAGGCGGGGAGAAGAATAACAAAATTTTCCATTCCTTCTCAGTTAGTAAGGAGATCACCTCAAATCTTTTTTTTCTTGTAAGTTTGTCTCACTCTGAGCACAAAGTTGCTTTCATGAAGTTTCACAGTGGCCAGATATGCCCTACATCAAGGTTCCAAATGGGAGTCTTCCGCACAGAGCAGGAAAAGAGAAACCTTGATTTCTTTGCCTTTTTGCAGTTCAGTGTGGGAGATCTACTTTTGAAGCTCCAAACTGGTAGGGACTAAATGTCTACAGCAAACTTCTGGGTTCTCCGATTCAAAATAAGCAAAAGAACTCTGTCAATCTGACAGTCATCTAGAGTCTTTTTCTTTACTTCAAACAGGTGCCTGCAATGCAACAGCTATTTTAATTCACTATGAGCTGCTATGAACACTGATAATGTGGGAGGTTAACTGTTATTTATTTTAAGCTTTTACAATACAGTGATTTATTACATTTGGTATAGATCCATCCTTCTGGTTTGCACATTTTGCTTTTCCAAGCACATTTAACATGTTGTCTTAGCTTTTCTCTAGATTTCTAATACCAATTTCATTTACCCTAAAATCATTAATAAAGCCTTGTTTTCTCCTGTATTTTTGGCCTGTTATTAAATTAGTCTCAGTCTCATATGCATTCTCATGTATCCACAGGTAGAATGATATGCTGGTATATTTTTATCTGTCTGTTTCCAGAAAGCTGTGAACAGAGACATGGAAATATCACATATTTGGAGAAATGCCACCTGGCACAAATCAGCCACTAGGTGAATTAATATTGTGAAGAGAAACAACTCGCTAAATAGAAAATCCACTTAT